>JARQOD010006255.1:0-43813 GCA_033576555.1 Oophaga sylvatica
TTGCATCATATTGTAAGTCTGTAAGGACTGGGTTCTCTCCCTTCTGTATCACTCTGTCATTGTAAATTTGTTTACTGTAGACTATATCTATAACTTTGTGTGTAGCCCCTTCTCATGTACAGCACCATGTAATTAATGGCTCTATAATAATATTGCATCATAGTGCTTCTGTGCATATTGCATCATAATGCTTCAGTGCCTCGAGGTGTGTCATTCGTGTGTCATAGTACCTCAGTGCTTCATAGTACCTCGGGCATTGTGGTTTTGTGCCTCTGGCTTAGACCTTCTGACTTGTGCCTTATTGCGTGGCCGCACATTGTATGGTCGGCCCACCACTTCACATTTTGTCTCGGGCCAACTCCGGTTATAGAGTCCTCATGTTTTAGGACCCAGGTCCAGCTTCTGTTGCTTCATTCCTTGCAACTGGGCTTAGCCAGACGAACAGCTATGCCTGAATTGGCCTAGTAACTTAGCATTTCTTCAGGATTGGAACAGAACTCTCAAGTGAGTTACTGCCTTGAGGACTAAAGGCAAGTCTCTTCCATAGTTGGCTTTAAAGGGAGACAGACGTCTTTGGGGCTCATCCTATAAGTGGACATACTACTGTGCTGAAAGCAGAAAATCCCATGAGGTGGAAGAAAAGAAACCTTCCCAACTCCACATATGGCAGTCGGACTAGTTTCCTTGATCAACACCCGGTATACAGATTCTTGGCCCATAAATCCGTTGTATTAGGTTTACCAGGGACGGCATTACTGCCTTTGTACCTTGTGGCAAATCGGCGGCACTGTCATGTGGCAGAGGATCCCATACCCACTGCTCGTACAGCAGTCAGGGCTCCTAAGGTAAAAGAATCTGTATCCAGGACTCTTACAGTTGAGGCCCCATAGTCCTTCTGACTCACAGTAAATAATCTCCCTCTGGAGGGGAAGGATCCTACTTCCCTCTAGTTTTAGAGTATGGTTCCTCCCACCAGGGCAGTCGGGGTGTATAAACATCTCTAAGAAGATTGCCTTTTACGATATAATATATAAATAAATAAGTTGACACATACTGTATATATAATGTCGTGGCTAATAACTTCTATAGAGACAGAGTCAAATGTCCTGTGTCAAAGGATTTTTACCAACATCCTCCCAACCACCGCTTCTGTCATCGATTCCAGAGTCCAGACTCCTCGTGTCTAACATCAGTAAAGCAAGAGTAGTGATCCATATCTCCCTTTCAACACTTCTACCGAGAAGCCCAATGTTGGTACTAGCAGGAGATATTACCTGCCAGATGGAGTATTTCCTTAGTTCAATAATATCCAACCCTTACTGGGGGTTGAGACATCTAAGGATTCGGAGTAGACATGATCTCCAGAATGAGTAGGGTACATACATCCCAATGCTCTGTCATTTTCCATGTACTAACTGTTATTTGGCTTGATCTTTCAGCAGTCCAGGGTCTCTGTCCTGCAGGTCTCCTCGTAGTATGGTAAGCCGGTCTCTAACCAAGGTTTAATCTGAGCCCAGGAGGACCGATGAAGGAACAGTCCCGTGTTGTTAAGCACATCCAGCCGATTACTGGTCTGTACAGTCCTCATTGTGTGGTGGCTGTGACTATCACAATATTTTTGCTGGGCAATAAGATTTTTAAGGCTATTCTGTGGCTGCGGTGTCTATATCTATCACAATAACTGTAATTCTCTGTGGTTCATTAGTGGTATTGGGGTACAACGGCCGTGTTTCACTCTCCGTCTCTGCGGCATATCTTGTTTACCACATTCATACTGGAATTGGCCATTATAGACATATATCGGACACTCACTACTGTGATTATCTTTACGGTTTTCTTTAGATATCTATATTTCTTTTTGATCTTTCAGATCATTTCTATATCTAACCTGGTTCTTGCCTGGGACTTTGGTCCTTGAGCTTCTGTACCCACCCTGGGATATTTCTTTGGTATTCTCCATGGTGCTGTCCTGAGGGACGTAATGGGAAAAGGAAATTAGATCTACCGGTAATTCTATTTCCAGGTAGTCCCTCAGGACAGCACCCTTAATTCCCTCCGTTATGTTTCTCTTTAGGATTGCACGGGATCAATCTTCGGCGGATGGTCCGTCGAGTTGCCAAGGCTCGAGATAAAGAAGAAGTTGTTCAATGGTTTCTTACATACGCGTTTGTAAGGGCGCGTTTAGACCATTTCCTGCCATCCTTCGGTGGTACTTTGAAAAAACACTGGAGGGTGGAGGTGGGAGGGGCCTTTTAACCTCTCTGTGATCCTGTCCCGCTATAGGTCAAGGGAGGACGTCCTCCATGGTGCTGTCCTGAGGGACTACCTGGAAATAGAATTACCGTAGTTCTAATTTCCTTTTTTGGCAGATCCGTCAAAAAACGGACCTAACGGACGACATCCATCAAAATCCGTCACTAATGCAAGTCAATGGGAAAAAAAGGGATCCGCCCAAAAAAAATGGCGGATCCGTTTTTTTCACATTTTGACGGATTTTGACTGACGTCGCACGACTGAAGTGTGAAAAAGGCTTAAGATAAAACCTATTATTTATTCAAAGCACATGACAGCACCCAACGAGAGAGGGGATCCGCCCTTCAGGAACAGGAAACCTACAGATACATAAGGGCGGCACCTCTCCCACGCATCAGTTGGTTTCCTGTTCCTGGAGGATGGAAATCCTACAGAATGAAGATCTTGTTTTCCCAGGCCGGCCGGTCGACCCAGGTAGAGAGTAGTCTCCTACCTCGACTTGGTGCGGGGACCCCTGGAGGCGCCACGGTGGGTCCGGGCAGGGCTCCATGGCAGTGTGCGGAGCAGCAGGGAGCGGTATCCGGAGGATCCGTCTTCTAGCCAGCATGATGGTAAGTATAGGTCCATCCCCTCCTGGGTGCTCAGTCCTCCTTAGCGGCCTGGCGTTCTGTGGCACCTGGCCGGCTGTCTGGCACTGAGTCGGCGCAGGTGGCAGGCTTCTGGGGGTATCCGGGCCTGGTTCGGCGCCTCTGCATTTTCCCCAGGCGCGTTCCTGAGATCTTCCTGTAAGGCGGAGGTGACGCATCGCGGGGGGCGGGGCTTGGGGCGCCGGACCGGTAAGTCAGGAGCCGGCCGGCTTTTTTATCACCTGCGCCGCTGGGTGTCATGGCCCGACTCCGGTATGCGGGGCTACTAGGCCGGCGGGCGCTGGGAGCGTGGAGCTGCGTCTCAGGGGGCGGGCTAGACCAGGGGGGGCGGAACCCTGGCCTCGATGCTGCTCGTCCGGATATCCAGGGATAAAAGGGGCCTGACCTGCTGCACAAACGCTTCTGATCCACTATGGAGGGGTCAGAAGCTCTCGCAGAGCAGCAGGGTCTGCATGACGAGCAGGAGACTCGCACAAGGCCGCAGCTGAAGACCAAAGGTCATGGTCAGTCCAACCGTAAAGGTTCCTCCAGGGCGGTGGAGGCATCATCATCACCTGGTCCCCCCCCCCGTGATCCGGTACCTATTGCTGCTGGCGGGTAAGAGATCTCCGTGAAAGTACACCCGATGATGCAGTTTTTTCCTCCCTTGTGTTTCCATTTATCAGGGAAAGAAGTGTGCAGGAAAATTGAAACATAGGGAGTGTGCCCTCTGCGGTCAGCCCCTGCCTGACGCCTACCCTAAAAGGTTGTGTCAGTCTTGTGTTCAGCAGACTGTAGGGGTCGGAAAAAAAGGGGGGGGCGATAGTCCCTGACTGAAACAGGACAGCGCCTTACGAATCTTCCCCCACACTCCCTACAGGTAGCTGAAGAAACCCCTGACTTTACTTCGAACCTAAGGGATATGATTAGGACAGAGATGAAAGCCATTTCTCAAGGAGAATCGTCTAGGTTGAAACGGGGATTAAGAGTTTCGGACTCAGATTCCCCAGCTGGACTTAGGAGAGGTGAAGACTCCCTGAGGTCCACTTCTTCATCATCTCCTTCCCACTCATCTTCCTCGTCAGAGGAGGATTCTACCAGATTTTGCTTTCCCCTAGATCAGATGGATAGATTAGTCAGGGCAATCAGATCCACCATGGGGATAGAAGACTCGAGACCTGAGCGTTCTGTGCAGGACTTTATGTTCAGGGGGTTAGACCCAAAGAAACGTAGGTCTTTTCCCTTAAATAATACGATTCAGAACCTGATAGATAAAGAGTGGAAAAAGCCAGAAAAAAGGGGTTCATTTGCCCCGGCATTCAAGCGTAGATACCCCTTTGAAGATCCATCAGTGGATAAATGGGACAAAGCTTCAAACTAGATGCTGCAGTAGCTAAAGCCTCCAAAAAGTCCTCCATACCCTTTGAGGACATGGGGAGCTTAAAAGATCCGCTGGATAAAAAAGCAGACTCTTTTCTGAAAGGTACTTGGGAGATGTCAGCGGGAGCCTTGAGACCAGCGGTGGCTGCCACTTGCACGGCTAGATCCGTGATGGTCTGGCTGGACCAGCTAAAATCGCAGTTGGAAGAAGGTGCCTCCCGGGAGTCCATGCTAAGGTCCCTTCCAATAATCCAGAGTGCAGCAGCTTTTTTGGCGGATTATTCGGCCGACTCTGTAAGGATGGCTGCCAGGGCTGCGGGACTATCAAATGCAGTGCGGAGAGCGCTATGGCTGAAGTGTTGGCCGGGAGATATTCAGGCCAGAACCCGTCTCTGTTCTATCCCTTGTGAGGGTGAATACTTGTTTGGCCCTGTCCTAGATGAACTCTTGGAAAAGGCAGGGGATGATAAGAAAAAATTCCCCAGTATTCCGAATCCCTCATATAGACGTCCCTTTGGCAGGAAGAGATTTAACCGTAGAAGGTCATCCAGGGAACGAGGCACATGGGACGATAGAAAGAGGAAAGGTACGAGATACATGTTCAGGGGCCCGTCTCGAGATTCCAAGAAAACTTCCAAATGACTAGCGGCTCCGGTGGGAGGTAGATTGTCAGCCTTCTACTCAGCCTGGTCCCGAATATCCAACAGCAGATGGATTTTGGGCCTAGTGGCTTCAGGACTCCGGTTAGAGTTTTCTGAGCTACCCCGAGATACCTTTAAAATCACTCCCACCCGGTCTTCTTCATCAAAACAGGCGGTACTGGAGGCAGAAAATCTCGATTTATGCTATAAGGGGGTCCTGGTGCAAGTACCGGCAATGAAAAGGGGTAGAGGCTTCTACTCCCCTCTATTTTTAGTCCGGAAGCCAGACGGCTCCTTCAGGACGATAATTAATTTAAAAGCCTTGAACAAATTCCTGGTAATACGGCCGTTTAAGATGGAGACCATCAATTCCACAATAAAATTATTGTTTGAAAACTGTTTCATAGTGGTATTAGAATTGAAAGACGCCTATTACCATGTCCCTATCCATGTAACCCATCAGCGCTTTCTTAGAGTTGCAGTTTGGCTGAAAGGTTCGCTACAACATTTTCAATATAAAGCCCTTCTGTTTGGTCTTGCAGTTGCCCCTCGGGTGTTCACAAAGATTGTAGCGGAAGTGATGGCCCACCTGCGAGAATTCCAAATCCTGATAATTCCCTCCCTCGATGACTTCCTGATAATAGGTAGAACGCGGACCATTGTAGGGAACAGTTAAATAAAACAATATCTGTCCTAGAACAGTTGGGGTGGCTACTAAATGTCGCGAAATCTCGGTTGCGGCCCATCAGAGTACAACGTTTTTAGGCCTAACCTTAGATTCCCAAAAACAAGAATGCCGGCTTCCACCCGACAAACTAATACGCCTGCACTATCAGATCCTAAATGCTTCCAATAACCCCACCATGTCCCTCAGGAAAGCCATGTCCTTGTTGGGCTCTCTTTCTTCCTGCATCCCTGCGGTGCAATGGGCACGGTTTCATGCTAGGACTTTACAAGCTGAAGTCTTGCGATATGATAAGAGTCTGGGGGGGTCGCTTGGAAAGCCGACTAACCTTATCCCAGGCCACAATAAAATCCCTAGAATGGTGACTGGATGATCGTAACCTATCCAAAGGGGTGCCCTGGGAGTATAATGTAACCCGAGTGGTCACCACAGATGCTAGTCCCACTGGTTGGGGGGCTCATATGGGTGATTCTGTAGTGCAGGGCTTATGGCAACATCATCAGATAGACATGTCCTCTAACATGAAGGAACTTACAGCGGTAGAACTGGCAGTAAAAAGACTCCTCATTTATCTACAGGGTCATCACGTACGAGTTCTATCCGACAATCAGGTCGCAGTAGCCTATATCAACCACCAGGGTGGCACTCGATCCAGTCCTCTCATGCAAGTGACAGAGAGCCTGTTCCATCTGGCAGAAAGACATTGTCTATCTTTAACAGCACTAAATATAAAAGGAGAGAAAAACACCACCGCAGTTTTTTTAAGCCGCCACCTTCTAAGACAGGGGGAGTGGTCACTAAAAAGTGTCATCTTCGACCTGATTGTACACAAATGGGGCAACCAGACGTAGATCTCTTCGCCACCAGAAGGAACCGGAAAGTAAAACAGTTCTGTTCCTTAAACCCCAGAGAAAGTCCACTGGCGGTAGATGCCTTTCTGATACAGTGGGACTTTGCACTAGCTTACGCCTTTCCTCCCTTGTCTCTGATTCCTCTGGTAGTCAGGAAGATCAGAAAGGACAAAGCAAAGTGATTTTGGTAGCACCCTTTTGGCCCAAGAGGGCGTGATTCTCGAGCCTCAGGACCATGTCAGTAGCCAACCCATAGATCCTAACGGACATTCCGGATCTCCTGTCCCAGGGTCCAGTGTACCATCCTCAGGTGGCTGGCCTGCATCTGACGGCGTGGAATTTGAACGGTCGCTATTGTTAGATAAGGGGTTTTCTCCAGATTTGATAAGTACCCTCCTTAAGAGCAGGAAGGAAGTTACAACAAAGATTTATGCCAGGACCTGGAAGAAATTTTTACAGGACTCAAAAATTGTAGCTAGGGAATCAGTTCCAATAGCTCAAATCCTAGAGTTTCTACAAAAAGGCTTAAATATAGGTCTTTCCACCAGTACCCTTAAAGTGCAGGTTTCTGCCCTGGGAGCCCTTTTTAACTGTGACATAGCCAGAAACTATTGGGTCAGTAGATTTATCAAAGCGGCAGCTAGGTCCAGGCCTATAGTCAAGAATATGTTTATGCCTTGGGATTTAAACCTAGTGCTCACAGCCATGACGGAGGCCCCATTTGAACCCATCTCAGTTGCCTCGATTGAAACCCTCTCCATCAAAGTAGCTTTCTTAGTGACTCTAACATCAGCACGAAGGGTGAGTGACATTCAGGCGCTCTCTAGGCTTCCTCCGTATTCACAAATTCAGGACGATAGAGTGATACTCAGGGCCGATCCGGCATACCTACCTAAGGTGGCCTCCACCTTCCATAGCTCTCAGGAGATAATCCTGCCATCATTCCTGCCTAATCCTAGTAACCAAAAAGAAGAAAAACTCCATACCTTAGATGTGAGGAGATGTCTCTTGGAGTATCTAGCTATAACTGACCCCTGGAAAAGAGAACGCCTTATTTGTTTCCTTCCAAGGCCCCAGGAAGGGCCTTAAAGTATCAAGGGCCACACTAGCAAGATGGATCAGGGAGGCCATTGCATTAGCTTACACCTCAAAAGGCAAGCCGGCACTAGGAAAACTGAGGGCACATTCCACTCGAGCCGTGGCAACCTCGTGGGCAAAAAGGTCGGAAGTCTCCATCGACCAGATATGTAAGGCCGCCACTTGGTCCTCTCCAAGCACTTTAATCATTACAGATTAGACCTGGGTGCTTCCTCTGATCTCTCCTTTGGGGTAAGGGTGCTGCAGGCTGTAGTCCCTCCCTGAGTAGTTATTACTCTCTGTAATTCTCTCGTTGGGTGCTGTTATGTGCTTCGAATAAAGTCTAAGTTACTTACCGTTAACGGTATTTTTCGAAGACCATGACAGCACCCCTTGTATTCCCTCCCTTTATCTTATCGGCGCGCACTTCTTCCTCTTATAAGTTTCACATAGGATGAAATACTGAAACGCAATAATGTTGTACAGAGCTTGTGATTGTCATTAACCTTGGTGGTCCTCTTGTGCTCTGTAAACCAACTGATGCATGGGAGAGGTGCCGCCCTTATGTATCTGTAGGTTTCCTGTTCCTGAAGGGCGGATCCCCTCTCTCATTGGGTGCTGTCATGGTCTTAGAAAAATACCGTTAACGGTAAGTAACTTAGACTTTTATTAACAGTTGCTTAAAAAAAATTCTATATATCTCCATTAAAAGTTATTGATGTCAACAAACCAAAGTAACCAATAAAACCCTCCAAAAGATCCAACATCCTATAAAGAACAATATATTGAGAATAATATAGGTATATAGGTATATAAGCAAGAAGTATGGTGCAAGACTGCTCATCACTCTGACATGGCCAGCCTATCTAATAAGGAGGTGGGAACACTGGGTCAAAAAGCTATGATGCCAGGGCTCACATCTCCCATGGGTGGGAGAAGTCAATGGACATGTAATCCTGTCAGATGCAAATAGGTTACAGGATCTGTATATCCATGGCATTCTGACCATAACTCCATATAGAATAATAAATATACCCATATTCTTACCGCAAGTTAATTAAATGTTTCAACATGTGAATTCATCATATTTTACCAATAGTCAACATATAAAACAATAATTGTACACATATTCTTACCGGGAATTGATCCAATATGACACTGGGCATGTGTATTCATGATATATCACCTATAATACCCACAAAGAACAATTATACCCATATTCCTAGCAGAAGTAAATCATATATGTTACTGGGCATGTGTATTCATTGTATTTCAACCATAATCCCAGTAAAAATATTTATACCCTGTGACGACTTCAGTCTTGGGATCGCCGCCTAGCGTCTCCAGGTGCATGGCACTCTTCAATTAAAGGCACTTCACATGGGTTTTAAAGGGAATTCTGGCTCCTGCCAGGTTTATTTCAACAGAAAAAGATACGGCTCAGTTACAGCACTGTTCAAGCACTTTTGGGCCCCATGCCCCAATAATTTTCCTTGCCCACAGGCCTCTCTCGTCTGCATGGGACCCTTCAGACTTCCGGGTCCGGCTCCCTCCTGAAGCAATGCACGACACTGCTGTGAGGGCATAGGGCCTACAAATAACCCTCCCAACAGTGTCAAAATTGCCCCACTCAATAGATTAACCCCTATGCTGCTGGGATGGGTGTCCATATGGCCTCCTAGCTGCAAACAACTATCATTACTGTGGTCAACCTGCCACAACTCACATGGCATTATACATTACCCCAACCTTTATCTAAACAGCGCAACAAACAACATACTCGACACATTGATTAGATGGAAAACAATTGGCCATGGCCTTTATTTAAATATTTAAAATATTAAAAACTCATAAATTTAAGTATAAACCAATAAATATTTCAACTTTATTAAAAACCAAGTTCAAACCTTTATCAACCCGCAGCTTAGCCATAAGGCTCAAGCCCGTTAACCAAAATTACCTGTCCATCCAGATCCCTGGACGACTAACCCCGGCCGTGACTAAACGCATAAAATAGGGGAGGGAGGGTGGGGCAGCTCCCAGGTATGACAGTGCCAGAGAACAGACACACACCTCCGGCGCTGTCCACTTATATCCCCCTGCACTTCCCCGGTAACCAAAGTCCAGACCAATCAGGGGCAGTCACCAGGGCAAAAAATACTGTCTGTCTACTACTGACCCCTGAGTGGCCGGACCCACTCACCAATCACTTAACCCTATCACCTTGTTGACGTGACCTACCAAAAAAATAGCGGGAAAACATCTTCCCTCCATTTCACCCCTTCAGTACCAGACGAATACAAGGCACCAGATAATGCCGTGTATTCCCCTCCTGAAGGTCCGGGGAAAATCATTCTTTTTGAAAATTGTTCACATATGTATTCCTGATATGTCATCCAAAATCCCCAGATAGAATACGAATTATACCAATATTCCTATCAGAAGGACAAGAAATATGTTACTGGATATGTGTATTTGTGATATTTCACCCATAATCCCCATACAGAACATAGTTATACCACATATTCCTATGAGAAGTAGATGAAGTATGTTCCTGGGCATGTGTATTTGTGATATTTCACCCATAATCCCCATACAGAACAATAGTTATACCAATATTCCTTTGAGAAATAGATGAAGTATGTTCCTGGGCATGTGTATTTGTGATTTCACCCATAATCCCCATACAGAACAATAGTTATACCAATATTCCTATCAGAAGTAGAAGAAGTATGTTCCTGAGCATGTGTATTTGTGATATTTCACCCATAATCCCCATACAGAACAGTAGTTATACACATATTCCTATGAGAAGTAGATGAAGTATGTTCCTGGGCATGTGTATTTGTGATATTTCACCCATAATCCCCATACAGAACAATAGTTATTCACATATTCCTATGAGAAGTAATGAAGTATGTTCCTGGGCATGTGTATCTGTGATATTTCACCCATAATCCCCATACAGAACAATAGTTATACACATATTCCTATGAGAAGTAGATGAGATATGTTCCTGAGCATGTGTATTTGTGATATTTCACCCATAATCCCCATACAGAACAGTAGTTATACACATATTCCTATGAGAAGTAGATAAGATATGTTCCTGAGCATGTGTATTTGTGATATTTCACCCATAATCCCCATACAGAACAATAGTTATACACATATTCCTATGAGAAGTAGATGAGATATGTTCCTGAGCATGTGTATTTGTGATATTTCACCCATAATCCCCATACAGAACAGTAGTTATACACATATTCCTATGAGAAGTAGATGAATTATGTTCCTGGGCAAGTGTATTTGTGATTTCACCCATAATCCCCATACAGAACAATAGTTATAGACATATTCCTATGAGAAGTATATGAAGTATGTTCCTGGGCAAGTGTATTTGTGATTTCACCCATAATCCCCATACAGAACAATAGTTATACACATATTCCTATGAGAAGTAGATGAAGTATGTTCCTGGGCATGTGTATTTGTGATAGTTCACCCATAATCCCCATACAGAACAGTAGTTATACACATATTCCTATGAGAAGTAGATGAATTATGTTCCTGGGCATGTGTATTTGTGATATTTCACCCATAATCCCCATACAGAACAATAGTTATACACATATTCCTATGAGAAGTAGATGAAGTATGTTCCTGGGCATGTGTATCTGTGATATTTCACCCATAATCCCCAAACAGAACAATAGTTATACACATATTCCTATGAGAAGTAGATGAAATATGTTCCTGGGCATGTGTATTTGTGATAATTTAGCCATAATCCCCTTACAGAACAATAAATATACCTATATTCCTATGAGATGTTGATGAGATTATATCTCCAGGAGTGAGTAACCCCGATATTCTACACATAATCCCAAATAGTTACAATCTTTTTTCCCTGGTTCTATTATTAAACTTTAATTCCATTGTATTCCCTCTGATTTCTTTCTATGTTACAGGTCAAGAGTTAAAAACTGCAGCTTCTTCTCTGATTTCTTTCTATATTACAGGTCAAGAGTTAAAAAACTGCAGCTTCTTCTCTGATTTCTTTCTATATTACAGGTCAAGAGTTAAAAACTGCAGCTTCTTCTAATCCAGTATCAAGGCCAGAAGTCATTTCCTGGTCTGCATTTGAAAAATGTGTTGCCATCCAGTGGTCGAGTCTAGCATTGCAGCCCATAATCCCATCATCCCATAATCCCAATATGCAGTTTAGTACGTCCCATTTTACCAACATTATTTAGACCCCCCATAAATATAATACAATTAAAGGGCAAGTTATTCAATAAATTCTGGAATGATATACGGAAAGCTAACATTATGTGAACCCCACATGTTATACTTACAATCAAAGGAAAAAATATTCAATATACAGTATTTAAGATGATATATGGAGAGCGAGACACATGCGCATACAGAATGACAGATGTCAAGTAAAGAAGGGCCTGTGCATCACTGTCCCAAGGCCCAACGCAATGGAGGAGAAAAAAATATATAGTAATCCTATAGAGAACATGTGGTAAAATACAAATTGTGCAAAAAACTATATCTTATAATGTCCAGTAAATAATAATTCTTCATTTAGGCCATTAGTTACTAGGCTATTCAAGTTAAAAATCCATCTAGATTCTCTACGTAATAATTAATCTGTACAAATCCTAACCTAATTGAAGTTTCAAACCTATCTACCACCATGACACGTAGATGTCCAGGGGCACCATTATGATGTACAAGAAAGTGGTTAGCCAATGGGGTAATAGGTTTATCTGATTTTTTGTCCTTACATGCATAAGTAATGTTGTAGATATGGTGCTGAATGCATCAACGGAGTTCTTGACCCGTCTGGCCCACATAGAACTTGGGGCAACTGCAAATAATAACGTACACCACATTTTTCGTCTGACAATTTGAATAGCCATTTGTTCGAACTCGTACCGGTGAGGCTGGGGGAAGAATCTCCAGATCGGATATAACAAATGGACAAATGGCTCCACAAGGGTATGTACTAATGAGTCTAATCCCTCTACCCAAGGGTTGTGTTGGACGTTTATAATGACTGTTACACAATGAGTCCTTAAAGTTTCTAGATCTTTTGGCAATAAGTTTGGGTCCTTCACTGATAAATGGTGCTACTCTGGGCTCATTCAACAAAATGTTCCAGTTTTTACACAAGATGCTATATATCTCCTTACAGTGATTGTTGTAAGGAGTAATAATATTGGTACATGAGAACTCCTTCCTGGGTTTTGGTTTTGTCAGGAACACCGCACTATACTTGCTCACTGAGCCAGTGCGTGTGTCCTGAGTAAACCAACTGTGCCCAAAGATACCTGTGGAGCGGAGCAGCAGCAGGGAAGACGTGTTGCTTCAGACAACAAGGACCTGAAGCTTGTGACTGCTGGGGGTCGGAGCCGGCCACAGGTCTCTCAGAGGAAGCAGTAACAGATAGAGAATGCTTCAGGCCAGAGGACCTGAAGCACGTGACTGCTGGGGGGCGTGGCCTAAGCTCCAGAGATTTAGGAGGTGAAGTAAAACTCCTAGAAGGGTAACTACGGGGCAAAGATACCAAGGGGCATAGACAGAACAGATGATCAGGACATACAGTCATGGCCAAAAGTTTTGAGAATGACACAAATATTAATTTTTACAAAGTCTACTGCTTCACTTTTTCTAATGGCAATTTGCATATACTCCAGAATGTTATAAAGAGTGATCAGTTTAACAGCAATTACTTGCAAAGTCAATATTTGGCTAGAAAATGAACTTTTATCCCCCAAAACACATTTCAACATCATTGAAGCCCTGCCTTAACCCCTTCACCCCCAAGGGTGGTTTGCACGTTAATGACCGGGCCAATTTTTACAATTTGACCACTGTCTCTTTATGAGGTTATAACTCTGGAACGCTTCAACGGATCTTCGCGATTCTGAGATTGTTTTCTCGTGACATATTGTACTTCACGTTAGAAGTAAAATTTCTTCGATATAACTTGCGTTTATTTTTGAAAAAAACGCAAATATGGCGAAAATTTTTAAAATTTTGCAATTTTCAAACTTTGAATTTTTATTCCCTTAAAACAGAGAAATATGTCACATAAAATAGTTAATAACATTTCCCACATGTCTACTTTACATCAGCACAATTTTGGAAACCAAAATTTTTTTTGTTAGGAAGTTATAAGGGTTAAAAGTTGACCAGCGATTTCTCATTTTTACAACAAAATTTACAAAGCCATTTTTTTTAGGGACCACCTCTCATTTGAAGTCACTTTGAGGGGTCTATATGGCAGAAAATACCCAAAAGTGACACCATTCTAAAAACTGCACCCCTCAAGGTACTCAAAACCACATTCAAGAAGATTATTAACCCTTCAGGTGCTTCACAGGAACTAAAGCAACGTGGAAGGAAAAAATGAATATTTAACTTTTTAGCCACAAAAATGATCTTTTACAAACTTTTTTTTTTATTTTCACAAGGGTAAAAGGAGAAAATGGACAGATAAGGTTGTTATGCAATTTCTCCTGAGTACGCCAATACCCCATATGTGGGGGAAAACCACTGTTTGGGCACAGGGGCAGAGTAAAAAGGGGGAAGGACCCCCTTTTTTTTTTTTTTAAAAAAAAAAATTTTGGGGGGGAAATTTTTGAGATTGGACCCCCAGGGCGTGTTTGGAGACCCCCGATCCCCCAAAAAACCCCAGTGGAAACCCCCCCCAAGTGACACCATTTTTGGAAACTAGACCCCCAAAAAGGTACTTATCTTATCTGTTGGGGGGTTTTTAAAAACCCCCAAGTGTTTCACAAAAGCTTAAAACCCCTGAGTGAAAAAAAAAAAAAAAAAAAAAATTTCCCCAAAAAAAATTTTTTTTTTTAAAAGTCCCAAATTTTGAATTTTCCCAAGGAAATTCCCCCCCAAAAAATTTTTTTTCCCAAAATTTGTCCTGAGTACGTGATACCCCATAGGGGGGGGGGGGGGAAAATTTTTTTGGTTTTGCACGGCAGGGCTTAAAAAGGAACTAAAATTTTTTTGGAATGCGACGTTGAGGGGGTTTTTTCCCCTTTCCCAGTGCCCCAGATGAGCCTAAACGGGGGAAAAAACCCCCCCCACAAGTGCCCCCTTTTTGGAAATTTTCCCCCCCTTTTGGGAACTTATCTAGATCTTTGGTGAGTTTTTTGAACCCCCAAGTGCTTCACACAGTCAAAAACCCCGGGGCATAAAAAAAAAAACCCCTTTTTTTTTTCCCACAAAAATTATTTTTAAAACCCCCTTTTTTTTTTTATTTTCTAAAGGGTAACAGGAGAAAATTGGACCACATAAGGTTTTTCCCCCAATTTTTTCCTGAGTCCCCCTGATTACCCCTTATGTGGGGGGGAACCACTGGGGGGGGGCCCCCGGGGGCAGAGCTCGGAATGGAAGGGCCCTTTTTGACTTTTTTCCAACCAAAATTGGCGGGGAATTTTTGTTTGGGGGTGCCATGTTGCTTTTTGGGAAACCCCCCGATGTGCCTAAAAGTGGAAAACCCCCCCCAAATGACCCCTTTTTTGGGAAAAATAGCCCCCCCAAGGGAAAATTTTTTTTAGATTTTTGGGGGGAGCAATTTAAACCCCCCGGGGGTTCAAAAATTTTTTTAACGTAGACCCCTAAAAATTTTAAAAAAAACTTTTTTTTTCCACAAAAATGATTTTTCACCCCCCAAATTTTTTTTTTTCCCCCAAAGGGGGTTTAAAAAACTCCAAAATTTAAATTTTGCATTTGTCCTGAGTGGGGGCTGTTACCCCATTTTGTGGGGGAAAACTGTTTGGGTGCATGGCAGATTTTTGGAAAGGGGAAAAAGGGGCGCCTTTTAATTTTTAAAAAGCAGAAAAGGCGGGAAAAGCCATGTCGTGTTTGGAGAGCCCTAATCTCCCTAAAAAAATTAAAAAACCCCCAAAAAAGACGCCAAAAATTTGGAAAAAAAAGACCCCTCAAGGAACTTATCTAGATGTGTGTTGAAAAATTTTAACCCCAAAGGGGTTTCCCCCTAAAGTTTATAACGTACAGCCTTTTTTTTTTAAAAAAAAAATTTTTTTTTTTTTAAAAAATGATTTTTTCGCCCCCTTTAAAATTTTTTTTTCAAAAGGGGGAACAGAAAAAATTTGGGAAAAACCCAAAAATTGTTGCCAAATTTTTCCTGATTTTTGCTGATAACCCAATAGTGGGGGGAAAATTTTCTGTATGGGCGCACGTCAGGGTTTTGGGGGGAAGTATTTACTTTTTTGGGGTTGCGACTTTGGGGGGAAGGGGCGGGGGGGGTCATTTCACTTTTTGGGGGGGAGCCCCTGATGCCCCTTTCAGGGGAAAACCCCCCCCCCAAGTGCCCCCCTTTTGGCAAATAGACCCCCAAAAAGGGGAATTTTTTTGATGGTGGTGAGCATTTTTAAACCCCCCCAAGGGGCTTCACAGAATTTTTTAAAAAGTAAACCCCCTAAAAATAAAAAATATTTTTTTTTTTTAAAAAAAAGGGGTTTTTTTTTTCCCCCCAAAATTTTTTTTTTTTCACAAGGGAAAACCGGGGGAAAAATTTGGCCCCAAAAAAATTTTGTTCCAAAAATTTTTTTTCCTGAGTACGCTGATCCCCCAAAAAATGGGGGGGAAAACCCCACTGTAGGGGGGCCCCCGTCAGGGCTCGGAAGGGAAGTAGTGACTTTTGGGGGGTTGCAAAATTTGATGGAATGGTCGGGGGGGGATAAGGGGCGCTTTTGGGGGAAAACCCCCCCATGCCCTAAACAGGGGAAAAACCCCCCAAAAAAGGGGCCCCCCAAATTTTGGGAAAAAAGACCCCACAAGGAACTTTTTCTAGTGTTTGGTGAGCACTTTAAAAACCCCCAAGTGCTTCACAGAAATTTAAAAAGAAAAAGCCTTTTTAAAAATTAAAAACCCTTTTTTTTTTTTTCAAAAATGTTTTTTTTCCCCAATTTTTTATTTTTTAAAAGGGGTTTAAAGGGAAAAAATTGGGCCCCAAAAATTTTTTTTCCCCCTTTTTCCCCCAGTAGGGGGATTTTTCCAAAATTTTTGGGGGGAAAACTACTGAAAGGGGGTTTAGGGTTTGGGGGCCCGGGGGGGAAAATTTTTTGACTTTTTTTGGTTTTCAGACTTTGAGGGAAAAATTTGGGGGGTCATGCCCCCATTTGGAGAGCCCCTGGGGCCCCCCCTTTTTTAAAACAGTGGAAACCCCCAAAAAAGTGCCCCCCTTTTGGGAAAAAAAAGACCCCACAAGGAACTTCCTAGATGTGTGGTGAGCGCAAAGCCCCCCCAAATTTTCGGGGGAAGTTTATAATGTACAGCCGTAAAAAAAAAAAAAAAAAAATTTTTTTTTTTTTGAAAAAAATAAAATTTTTTCCCCCCCCATTTTTTTTTTTTCCCCCAAGGGGGTAGCAAAAAAAAAAGGGGGGAAAAAATTTGGGGCACAATAATTTTTGGGGGGGCCAGAGTACGCTAAAAACCCCCATATGGGGGGAAAAAAATACTGTTTGGAAAAAATGGCAGAGCTGAGAATTAAAGGGAAAAAAACCTTTTAAAATTTTTTTTTCAACGAAAAAATTTTGGCGGGAATTGAAAAATTCCCCCCAAAATGTCTTTTTTTGGAGAGCCCCTAGTGCCAAAAACAGAAAAAAACCCCCCAAAATTTAACCCCCAACCCAACCCCAACCCCCCCCTTTTAACCCTTTTTTTCCCAAAACCCTAGCCAAAAAAAAAACCCCAAAAACACACCCCTCCCCCCCAACCCTAACCCAAAATCCTTTTTTTAAAGCGCCAACCCTAACCCTAACTTTACCCAAAAACCCTTTTAACCCAAAAACCCCCTAAGGGGGGAAAATGGAAAAAAATTTTTTTTTTTTTTAATTTTTTTTTTTTTTCCCTTACTAAGGGGGTAAAAAAGGGGGGTTTTTTTTTTTAAACTTTTTAAAAAGGGGGTTTTTTTTTTTTTTGGGCCCCAATGTAACAAAAAAAAGCGCTTTTTTTTAAAAAAAATTTTGTTTTGAATCACACATTTTGAGAGCTATAATTTTTGCTTTTTTTGGGGCCCCACAAGTCATTTACCCCCAAATTTTTTGGGGGACGAGTTGTTTTTTTAAAATTAAAAACCCTTTTTTGAGGGGGGAAAAATTTTTTTTTTTTTTTCCCTTTTTTTATTTCGATTTTTGGGAGGTTAGAATGAAAAAAAATCAGCAATTCATAAATTTTTTTTGGGGGGGGGTTTTTTTTCCCCCGTTCCGCGTGGGGTTTAAAAAATTTTTTAAAGCCGTTTTATTTTTTGGGGCCCCGTACGTTTAAAAAGGGGGTTTTCTTTTATATCATTTTTTCATTTTTTGGGGGCTTTTAAAAATTAAAAAAAATTTTTAAAAAAAAAAAATAATTTTTTTTGGGGATCGCCTTTTTTTCTGCGACCCCTTTTAAATTTTTTTAAATTTTTTGGGGTGATGATGTTTTTTTGAGGGGGCTTTTTTTTGGGGGGGCAAGTTGCTTTTTTGGGGGGGGTACCATGATTTTTTTTATCGGTTTTTTTTTATCGCGTGTTATTAAAACTTTTTTTTCCCCGGCCCGGGATGATAAAAAACATTGATTTTTTGCTTTTTTTTTTTTTTTTTTTTTTAAGGGGGTTTTACTAAAAGGGGTTAAAAAAATGGGAAAATTTTTAAAAGGGGGGGGGGTTAAAAGGACGCGGGGGAAAAACCCAAAAATTTTGGGGAATTTTTTTAAAGTTTTTTTTTTTTTATTTACATTAAGAATTGATTTTTTGGGGGAAATTTTTTTTTTTTTTTTTTAAATTTTTTTTTGGTTTTTTTTTTTCAATGTTTTTTTTTAAATTTTTTAAAAAAATTTTTTTTTCCCCCCCGGGGGGGACATCAAAAGTTTTTTATCGATCGCTGGTGGGGGCTTTGGGCACAGCCCCCCTGTCCCCCCAGCGATCGCAAAAGGGTTAATGCAGGTTTTTTTCGTGCCTGCCCCCCGGGGGAGGCACTGGGGGTACCCCCCTCCCTCCAGGCCCCCGGGGGCCCCCCTCTTGGACCCCGGGGGCCGGGGGGGGAGGAAGCCCTAAGAACCCCCCGATCACACGCGCTGTTTTTGAGGGTCTGGGGGGGGGGCGCGGGGGGCCCCCCCCCTGCGGTTCCCCCCCCGGGCCCCCATTTTCCCCGGGGGATCTTTTTTTATCCCCGGGGTGAAAAGGGGGTTTAAATTTTCCCGGGGGGGCGGCCGTGCCCGGGCCCCCTTTACACACAGTCTTGGGTTTTCAGCTGTAAAAAAAAAGCTGCCCCCCCGGCGGCAAAATTTGCGGGCCCCCCCCCTCGGGGGCGCAGCTAAAACCCCCTTTACGTACTTTTCCCCTTTTCCCCGGGGGCATACGGGCCCGGGGGAAATGGACGGGATAGTACGTCCCATGGCAGAAAAGGGGTTTAAAAAGGGGGCCAGCAAAATTTTTTTTAGTGTTTTTCCCCCCTTTTAACCCCCGGTTTGGGGGTTGATGGGACTTTTGGTTTTGGGGATCAATCTTTCAGGGTTTTTAAAAAAAAGGGGAAAGACCCCAAATTTTGGGCATTTAAAAAGGGGGTGGTGCTTGGCATCATTGTTTCTCTTCTTTTAAAAAAGGGTTTTTTCTCTAAAAAACACGTGCATTTTAATCATTGAAATTTTCACAAAAAGGGTTTTAAAAGGGAAAAGGGATCGCAGCTAAAAAGATTGCCCCCTCAGCAAAAAAAATATCGCATCTTCAAAAAATTTTTAAGGAAGGGGTTTTTATTGTTCCCAAAAAAAAGGTTTTTGGGGTCCCCAAAAAAAAGCCCAAAAAAAACGCCCGGACGTCTTTTTAAAAAGGGTTTCAGCGGGGGGTCGGGCTCCCCCCCGGCAGGCTTGTTCAGGGGGGGCCAGCAGGCGGGGGTGAGGGAAAACGCCGCATTTTTGACCGGAGACTTTTGGGGGCAAGGCCGGCTCAGGAGGGCACCCCAAAAAAAAACCACTTTTTTCCCCAAAAAAAAACTTTTTTTGCACAGACGAAATTCGGAAAAAAAGGGACAGGCAGTGGATTGGGGGGGGACGGGGGGAAAGTTATTTTCTCTGATAAATTTCCCCCTTTTTGATTTTTTGGGCATCAGGAAAATGTAAATTGGGGGAAAAACCCCAAAGGGGAGCGCTACCACCAGTCTTGTCTAAAACCCAAAAATTTTTAAGGGAAAACCTGAAACCATTCGGGGGGTTGCTTCTCACCCCCAAAGGGAAACGGCTCTCTCCAGTCTTACCAAAAAAAAACAGCTTAATAAAGAAAGGAAACCCGATTTTCCTCCAAGAGCAATTTCCCCCAAACCCCCCAAAAAGGGGCATTTGGCAAAAAAAAAATCCCTTTTTTTAGAAAAATGGGGCACCTTGCCATAAAGCAAAGGTGATAACTAAAGGGGTTTTAAAGGAACAAAACGTGAGATTTTGGGTCCATGGCCTGGAAACTCCCCAGATTTTTAATCCCATTGGGGAAACTTGTGGCAATTATCAAGAGACGGGTGGACAAAAACAAAAACCTAAAAAAAATTCTGACAAAATAAAAGCATTGATTGTGCAAGAAATGGCCCTGCTATTAGGGGTGGGGCGATACGTTAATGCAAAATGGGCCCTATCGGCCGATATTAGCTCTATCGGCCTTTCGATAATTCCGTTTCATATTTTCGTTTATCAAAATACCGGAATCGGATATTTCCCTAATTCTTTGCGAGGCAATGTGTTTTTAGTCAGCCAATGAGGAACCCCAAAGAATGTGGGGCACACCTGTATTTGGCTGCGGTCATTTTAACTAATGGAAGGGGTTTGTGATTGGTTGCGGGAAATATGTCAGAAATGCACTAATAAAAGGGGGCCGCCGCCTTTTTTAGCGCACTGTGCTGTGTATTCAGTAATGGGGACAAAAACCGCTGCTGGCGACTCTGAGGGACAGTTAAAAGATTGGTTTTTAGTGTACTGGGGCTTTTAGGCGGCTAGCCCCCAACCGCTTTTGTAAAGCTCCTTTTGGCCTGCAGTTTTTTTTTAACGCTCGCAAGGGGGGTGTGAGTTCAGGGACGCGCAGTTTGCCGCATGCAACCTGTCTGTAGGCATCGACAGTCACTCATGGGGACTCATTTTTTTTTTTTTTTTTTAATTCTTGCAGCCCAGCAATTAACTATTAGTTTTGGACGCGCTTCCATCCGATCCAATTACTTTTGGTTTGCAAACACTATAGAATAGACAAAGGATTTAGCCTTTCCCAGATTGTGGACAGTTGTGTTTTGGTTCACTTCAGTTGTGTTTTTTATTTTTTGAGGCACATCACGCTCCAGTTCTTTTTTAAAAACAACTGCGCTTTTACTCTGCTGAGGGTGTTCAGTGGCTAAATCCTTTTATTTATCTCCAATTGTTTCTGCTCCATTTCCATTTAAAATATAATCTTTTGTGTGACGCGCTTCCTCCGTATACAATACTTGGTTGCAAAACTAATGAAGTAGACAAAGGAGTGCCTTTCACAGATTGTGAACGTTTGTTTCAGTTTTCCTTTTAGTCTTGCGTAATAACCAAAATTAGGCCTTATAATTTTCTGACTTTCTTTATCAATTACCAAGGTTTAAAGAATTCGTGAGTAAGGCAAGTGGTCGTGGCCGTGGAGTTTCAGCAGGGGGATTAAGTGGGGGTTCTGGGTGGGTGCCGCCCTCAGTGACACAGCATCCACCATTTTACCCCTTGTGAGCGTTTTTTTTTTGCGCCTTTGGTAGGAGCTGGCGTGCCCCCCTTTGCTTGGAAGAAAAAATTAAGCCGTTGTTGGTTGGATGGCAGCCATGCATCGACTTTTATTCCTTCCACCTCCCTCAGGATCACAAAAACTGTTGAGCACCATCTGTCCTGTTCACCGCCTGTCAAAAATTTCCCAGGAGTCAGAGAGTTTCTTACAGGGCCAGCTGAGTCTTGGGTTCTTTCTCAAATCTGTTGGCTCGCAAACACGGCACAGGCAAGCAGCATTCTGCAATTTGAAGAAGGGGAGTATGCTTGATGCGCAACAGCTGTGTCTCTTCAACTGAAGAGGCGGGTGAGCCGGCCGATGGAAGCACACCGCAGAACACACTTTGAGATGATGAGACTAGGTGCCAGGTTTTGTGGACATGGTGCTGCCCGACCATCCAAAACAGCAGGTTTTGGGGAGGGTGTGGAGAAGATGAAGCCGAACCAACATGGCGGGAGCAACAGGAAGGTGGTGGGGCAGCTCTGAAAGAAGAGATTGTCCCAACGGTACAAAGGGAGGGAGAGGTAGGCTGCAGACTCGCTTGCCTGTAGCCTCCAGTTTGGCACCTGTTGGGAGCAGTTCTCTTAAAAACTGTCAAAATTGGCGCTCCCATGACTTGCACTGCGTGGTCCTTTTTTGACAGACTTGTAGATGATATTTGCTATGTTTCAATGCAAGCTGTGTAAGCAAAAAGTTAAAACAGGTAAAAATATCAGGAACCTGAATTACCACAAATATTGTGGACACATGTACGGACAAAGCACGTAGCTGGTTCCAAAGACACACTGGAGATGTAGGCCAACCTACAGCAGCACCTACATCTTTAGGTCATGTTTCGAGCCTCTACCTCCAGCTCTCACACACCTGTTTCGGCTTCCTCACAGGATCTCCATGGAAGAACCTCGGTCACTGTTGTCCATAGACAAAACTGTTTTTTCCACCCACTGCAGCAAGTTCACAGTCATCGTCACACCCAGAACAAAAAACAGCCATCGGTAACACAGGCATGGGTAAAAGACGGCCATACTCGGCAAACCATCCACGAGCACGGCTCTGAATGCTGGCCTTGAAAAACCCCTTTGTCCTTGAAATGCTGTCATTCAGGCTGGTGGGACTGACAGTTTCAGGAACTTTATGGCATTGGCAGTCCCACAATATAATGTGCCAAGCTGATTTTATTTCAGCAGGCAAGCTGTCCCTGCTTTGCAAAAACATGTAGAGGGAAACATTAAACATGCGCTACTAAACGCCGTCAGTAGCAGGGTCCACCTGACCACCGATGCGTGGACCAGTACCCATGGCCAGGGACGATACCTTTCCCTCACTGCCCATTGGGTCAATGTTGTGGAGCCGGGTACAGATCTTGCCAGTGGCGCTGTACGTGTTCTGCCAACTCCAAGGATTGCAGGAATCCAGTCTGTGCACATTGATTCCTCCTCCTACTCCAGTTCCTCAGAATCATCGCTGCACGAGCCGTCACGGTATACCTCCACATGGACCCATGAACGCTTACCTGTTGCGACCGATATGAGCACAGCCGTGGCCAAACGTCAACAGGCCGTACTGAAATTAATTCCCATGGGGAATCGAAGCCACACAGCGCAGGAGCTCTGGGATGCCATCAAGCAGGAGAGCGATGTGTGGTTTTTGTCAGCTAATCTCCAGCCAGGTTTGGTAGTGTGTGACAATGGCCGAAATCTGGTGGCAGCTCTGGGCCTTGGCAACCTCACTCACATACCATGTCTGGCACATGTGCTCAACTTGGTCGTGCAGAGTTTTTTGAGGGACTATCCGGATCTTGATGCACTGCTGCACAAGGTCCGCCTAGAGTGCGCTCACTTGCGACGTTCCAGCATGGCCGATCGCGCATTGCAGCTCTGCAAGTCAGATTTCGCCTTCCTGAACATCGCATCATATGTGACGTACCCACCAGGTGGAATTCCACGTTACATATGTTGGAGCGGTTGTGTGAGCAGCAGCCAGCAGTAATGGAGTATCAGCTGCAACAGGCGCAATCAACTCGCAATTTGCGCCGTTCACACTTCACCACTACTGAGTGGGCCTCTATGAAGGACATCTGCGACGTTTTGCGTGCGTTTGATGTCTCAACGCGGATGGCGAGTGCAGATGATGCACTAGTCAGCATGACTGTCCCCCTTATCTGCCTGCTTCAGAAATCACTGAAAGCACTAAAGGAAGAAGTTTTGGAAGAGGTGGAGGATGAGGAGTCACAAATTCAATTACCTTCAGGACAGTCATCGCAACGTGGTTCCTCACGAAGGGCTGGGCAGGGCTCACTTTGTGAGGAGGATGAGGAGGAGGAGGAGTCAATGGAGGAGGAAGAAATCCCTACAGAGGGAGGTACACAACGCTCTAGTCAGTATGTAGAGCGAGGGTGGGGTGATGCAGAGGAGGCAGAGATGACGCCTCTTCCAGAGGACAGCCTTTTGTTGGCCAGTTGGGAGTCTGCAGCACATGGTTGATTTCATGCTTCAGTGCCTGAGAAACGACCGCCGCATCGCCCACATTCTCAGCACGTCAGATTATTGGGTGTACACCCTCCTAGACCCTCGCTACCGGGACAAACTTACAAACCCTCATCACACCGGTGAACCGGGACCGTAAAATGCAGGAGTACCAAGACACACTGGTGCAATCCATACTGTTGTACATTCCAGCCGAGAGAGGTGCTGCTGCTGCTGCTACTGCTTTACAAAGCAGCTCTGTGCGTCGAGGCAGTGTAGACACCTCTACAACAAGAGGGATCAGAAGCAGCGCCTCTGCACAGGGCAAGAACTGTATGTTACAAATGTGGCAAAGTTTTGTGACAGCGCCAGCAAGGTCTACACCATCCGAGACGGCTCCAGTCACCAGGAAGAAACGTTTCCGTAAGATGGTGACAGACTACTTGGCTTTCCCTCTAAGTGTACTCCCAGATGCCTCTTCCCCTTTCAAATTTTGGGTCTCTAAGTTGGATACATGGCCAGAGCTTAGCCAGTATGCATTGGAGGTGCTGGCTTGCCCTGCTGCCAGTGTATTATCTGAGCGTGTCTTTAGTGCTGCAGGTGGTGTAGTAACAGACCGTCGCATGCGACTATCCTCAGAGAATGTAGACCGGCTTACTTTTCTGAAAATGAACAAGGCATGGATCTCACCTGAATTTGCCTGTCCGTTTTCAGATTAAATAACTGTTTGGCAACGTTTTCCATGTCTCTGTTTGTTCATCTTTCTACCACCTGAACTCTACTCCCTGGGCTACAACACCGCCATTTGTTGCTCGTAAGTAATTGGCAGGGGTACTGACTCCTGGCCAGCCTGGTTACAGCACGACAGCTGTTTCCTGGCAGTGTGAACGTCAATTATCCTCCAATAAGTTGTGCTGTCGTGTTGCATTCGGGTTAGCCGACTCTATGGTGCCTGCAGTTTAGGTGATTCCTATGTGTGCTGTGGGATATGTAAATAAAGGCGGTTTCCATTGTGACAATAGGATAAGCACCCACTGTAGGACTGTGTGATTCGGTAACTGCGGACGGCTTGCATCCTGTCAACTTACATTTTCATGGGTGCGTTCTTCTACCCGTCCGGGGTCCAGTACCGTCAAGTGGTTCTCCCCAGTGCCTTTGGCCTAGGTGCCTCCTTCTCCGTATCCGAGTTCCAGCAACGTCTGCTGGTCCTTGGTAGTGCTTTGGAGCACAGGTACCTCCTGCTTAGTAACCGTGTCACAGTAACGTCAGCTGGTACTCGGTTGTGACATTGCCTCTTTTCCTTCTGCTACCCGTCCGGGGTCCAGTACCGTCAAGTGGTTTCTCCCCAGTGCCTTTGGCCTAGGTGCCTCCATCTCCGTATCCGAGTTCCACCAACGTCTGCTGGTCCTTGGTAGTGCTTTGGAGCACAGGTACCTCCTGCTTAGTAACCGTGTCACAGTAACGTCAGCTGGTACTCGGTTGTGACATTGCCTCTTTTCCTTCTGCTACCCGTCCGGGGTCCAGCACAGTCAGCTGGTCCTCGTTACTTCCATTGTCTCTTGCTCCATCTGATACCCGTCAGGGTTCCAGTAACGTCGGCTGTTTCTCGGAAATTAGACGACATTAAAGACCACCCAGAAGAAGATGACGACAACAAGGACGACGAGCATGAAGCCAACCAGCCTGAACACCAAAAGAAAAAATAAAAGATTACCAAAGAAGATCACCAAACAGGACAAAGAAGTTTAAGACAAACTACAAGATACAGAACAAGAGACAGAAGAACAATAAGCAAAAGATCAAAAAGCAGAAGAACATGAAGTATAAGACCAAAATGAAGAGCAAAATATATGCTCTAAATTCTAAGCAGAAGAAGACTAAGCAGTGTATGGGGGTGAGTCCGTTCCTCCTCGTGGTGCCCCTGGAAAATGCCTGCTGCTGCTGCAGGCTAAACTGAACACGGACAAATACTGTTGTAATTTAAATCTTTTGTGACAGCAAGAACGGAAGGATGAACAATTCATACTTTTACAGATTACAAGTACAGGAATCTCTGTCACAAATAAGAATATGATGAAGAAGATGAAGAGGAAGAAGATGAAGAATTTGAATATGAAGAAGATTAATTAGTTTAATAATAACAATATGAGTAATGTAAACAAAAACATGAATAGCAAGAAGTTTAAGAAGAAGATTAAGAAGGTGAAGATGAAGAATAATTTTATGAGAAAGATGATGCTGCTGAAGATTATGAAGGAGAAAGTGTGGCACTGGCAAAAGTTAAAAAGGTGAAGAGCATGGAAGTTGTGAAACATACATATTTGCCAAAATAGAAAAAAGGTTAACAACATTGTCAATTTGTTAGTCAATCCAAACGTATTTCCAAAAAAATATATATTAATGCTATTCCAATGCATTGGGTTAAACATGTATGCCTTTATTGTCTTCTCAACCTCCCCCAATACATTCTACATTAGTCTTTGTTGTTTTCCTTCATGTACAATTAACCAACAAGGCAAGAATGTTTTTTTTTAATGTCGATATTTTGTTCCATAGACTTACATTGGACTTCCGCAATCGGAATCGGATATCGACGATATTTAGTGCTATCGGCGATACAATTTCGATACGATATTTTTAGATATCGAGCATTATCGCTCAACACTAACTGCTATCAATCAGGATTTGGTCCAGAAGTTGATTGAGAGCATGCCAGGGTGAATTGCAGAGGTCCTGAAGAAGAAGGGTCAACACTGCAAATATTGACTTGCGGCATTAACTCATTCTAACTGTCAATATAAGCTTTTGTTTACTCATATGTTTGCAATTATTATATTTCTGTCTGTGATAAAAACATCTGTCAAACACACATAAAAACCAGAGGGCAGCAGATCATGTGAAAATGTAATATTTGTGTCATTTTCAAAACTTTTGGCCATGACTGTAGTCAAGAGGTCATACACGGAGAGGGCGACAAAGTACCAGAGGAGCAGGCAGAGCGTAATCAGGGATTAGCCAAGGGATCTGACACAGAGAGAGAGGCGAAGTACCAGAGGAGCAGGCAGAGCTTAGTCAGAACGTAGCCAAGGGTCATACATGGAAAAAGCAGCAAAGTACAAAAAAGGCAGGCAAAACACGAAACAGAGACACAGCCAAATCAGAACCAGACAGACAAACGAAGCACAGGCACAAAGCACTGGCACAAGCACAACAGAGTCAAACACACTCGGCCAAGGGTCAGAGTATAAGCGACAGAGAATGACCCCACAATGAGGCTATAAAAAGCCTCCCAGAATCCCAGAGTGAGGCCATCCCGGTTAACCCTAAAACCACCTAATCCCAGAAACTCAGCAGATCATGACAGGTTTCAGCAATTCACTACATTCCTTTTGTGTTGAAGTCTGAAAAGACTGTGCGATGATCCATTTAGGGTAGCCCCTCTCCTTAAAACGTGATGTAAGTGATCTCGCCTCTGTGAGGAAGTGGTCTTGTTCACTGCAATTTCGACGCACACGGTCGAACTGTCCCTTCAGTATACCATTACAAAAATGTAAGGGATGAAAACTGTTGTAATGGAGCAAGCTGTTAGAAGCAGTTGCCTTTCGATAAAGTGACGTGAAGATCTTTCCTCCTCTTTTGGTGTGTCGTAGATCAAAAAAGTCCACCATATCCATGAAAACACTGGAAGTGAGAAAGATATTCCATGGATTAGAATTGAGACATGCAATAAATTGCTCACACTCAAGCTGGGAAGCAGACCAAAAAAAGAGAACATCGTCTATATGGCGATACCATTTTATAACATGTGCTGAATGCATAGGTAGAAGACGCACGTGTTTCCTCCCACCAACCTAAAAATAGGTTGGCGTAGGATGGCGCACACCTTGCACCCATGGCTGTACCTGATATCTGCTTATAAAAAGTATGATCAAAAACAAAATAATCATTCTCCAATACAAATTTGAGAAGATCAAGAATGAAAGAGTGATGTACCTGATCTCCTGTTGATCTGGAATCCAAAAGGAAGAAAACAGCTTGTAATCCCAAAGAGTGTTCAATGCATGTATACAGGGACTCAACGTCCATTGTGACCATCAGGGTATTTTGGTCAATAGCAAAACCATCCAATTCTGTGACAAGGTAAGACCGTGCATATAAATAGCGCATTACATAGCGGCGGTGTAAATTGTGTGTGCAGAGGTATATTGGTTTTTGAACAGCCCATTATTTGATCGCGCACACGCGCAGTTTTCATCATGCCTCTAGCTCTTTGCATCTACCACGCAAGGGCATACTTGCGCTTTTGTATTTGCTTTCTCCAATTTTGAATAAATCCCCAACAGTGTCACCAGCAAAGCACCCCCACACATCACACCTCCTCCATGCTTCACGGTGGAAACCAGGCATGTAGAGTCCATCCGTTCACCTTTTCTGCGTGCAAAGCAGTCATCAAATCAAAAGGTGGCTACTTTGAAGAACCTAGAATATAAGACATATTTTCAGTCGTTTCACACTTTTTTGTAAAGTGTAATGTATAATTCCACATGTGTTAATGCATAGTTTTGATGCCTTCAGTGTGATTCTACAATTTTCATAGTCATGAAAACACAGAAAAATCGTTGAATGATAAGGTGTGTCCAAACTTTTGGTCTGTACTATATATATATATATATATATATATATATAATATATACCGTATTTTTCGGACTATAAGACGCACCGGACCATAAGACGCACCCCAAATTTTCAGAAGGAAAATAGGGAAAAAAAAATAATGTGTCAAATGGGGGTCCATCTTACAGTCCGAAGTGCTCTGTGTTGCAGGGGTGCTCTGTGGGGTGGCTGTGCTGTGTGGGGTGGCTGTGCTGTGTGGGGTGGCTGTGTTCTGTGGGGTCGCTATGCTATATATGGTACTCACATCCCATAGCGGTGGTCCCAATGCAGCCTCCTGTGCCCTGTGGTGTCTGGCCAGCAGCGGGGCTCTGTGCTGCGTGGGGGGCTCCGCCGGCATTTCCCTCTTAGCCGGACAGCCCCCCGCAGCTCCGCTGCTGCGGCCTCCTGATAGATGGCCGCCAGGGGCCTCCGATGGTGGTCCCGACGAAGTCTTCCGTGCGGTGGTGCCGGGGCAGCAGCCGGCTCTGTGCTGCGGGGGGGCTCCGCCGGCATTTCGGTCTTAGCTGGAAAGCCTCCCGCAGCTCCGCTCCCTCCTGAAACTCGGTGATGTCCTCAAACATGGCCGCCAGGGGCCTCCGGTAAGATGGCTGCCGAATCTCATTCAAGTCTCGGCAACGAGATCTCTTCTCCCGAGATCTCAGGACAAGAAAATATAATTAAAGACCCCTGATTCTGATATGCAAATAAGCAATAAAATTTGTTACATACTCGCTAATGTCCAAACCATGAACAGTAAAACGTTCAAAATATGCAAAATTGATAAATATTCAGCTATTAGATAATTCATATATGATAAGTGGCAAAAAATACCTTGATGCGTGAAAACACAATAAATAATGAGAATATGTAATGCACAAAAATAACTAAATAGAAAGCACTAAATAAAAAAACTGAAAACAGATGTGATGGACCCCTATAGTTTATGAAAAAAACAAGGATAAAGAAAAAAAAAAAAATATATATATATATATACCGTATTTTTCGGACCATAAGACACACTTTTTTCCCCCCAAAATTTGGGGGAAAATGGGGGTGCGTCTTATGGTCCCAACATACCTAAAAATCCGGTGGTGGCGGCGGTCCCGGTGGCGGCGGCAGCCTTCCTGTGGTGTCTGGCCAGCAGCGGGGCTCTGTGCTGCGTGGGGGGCTCCGCCGGCATTTCCCTCTTAGCCGGACAGCCCCCCGCAGCTCCGCTGCTGCGGCCTCCTGATAGATGGCCGCCAGGGGCCTCCGGTGGCGGTCCCGACGAAGTCTTCCGTGCGGTGGTGCCGGGGCAGCAGCCGGCTCTGTGCTGCGGGGGGGCTCCGCCGGCATTTCGGTCTTAGCTGGAAAGCCTCCCGCAGCTCCGCTCCCTCCTGAAACTCGGTGATGTCCTCAAACATGGCCGCCAGGGGCCTCCGGTAAGATGGCTGCCGAATCTCATTCAAGTCTCGGCAACGAGATCTCTTCTCCCGAGATCTCAGGACAAGATCTCGGAGAAGAGATCTCGTTGCCGAGACTTGAATGAGATTCGGCGGCCATCTTACCGGAGGCCCCTGGCGGCCATGTTTGAGGACACCACCGAGTTGCAGGAGGGAGCGGAGCTGCGGGGGGCTTTCCGGCTAAGACCGAAATGCCGGCGGAGCCCCCCCGCAGCACAGAGCCGGCTGCTGCCCCGGCACCACCGCACGGAAGACTTCGTCGGGACCGCCACCGGAGGCCCCTGGCGGCCATCTATCAGGAGGCCGCAGCAGCGGAGCTGCGGGGGGCTGTCCGGCTAAGAGGGAAATGCCGGCGGAGCCCCCCACGCAGCACAGAGCCCCGCTGCTGGCCAGACACCACAGGAAGGCTGCCGCCGCCACCGGGACCGCCGCCACCACCGGATTTTTAGGTATGTTGGGACCATAAGACGCACCCCCATTTTCCCCCAAATTTTGGGGGGAAAAAAGTGTGTCTTATGGTCCGAAAAATACGGTATATATATATATATATATTTTTTTTTTTTCTTTATCCTTGTTTTTTTCATAAACTATAGGGGTCCATCACATCTGTTTTCAGTTTTTTTATTTAGTGCTTTCTATTTAGTTATTTTTGTGCATTACATATTCTCATTATTTATTGTGTTTTCACGCATCAAGGTATTTTTTGCCACTTATCATATATGAATTATCTAATAGCTGAATATTTATCAATTTTGCATATTTTGAACGTTTACTGTTCATGGTTTGGACATTAGCGAGTATGTAACAAATTTTATTGCTTATTTGCATATCAGAATCAGGGGTCTTTAATTATATTTTCTAAATGAGTTTTTTCCTGAATTATTAGGCAACGCATTGGAGGAGTTTATCTTGGTCCTCACATGGACTCCCAGTGGGTTTTTTCATGGCCTATTTTTGTTTTGCTTTTTAAGTGTTTTTAACCCCTTAATGACCAAGCCATTTTGTAGGTTAAAGACCAGGCCAATTTTTACAATTCTGACCACTGTCTCTTTATGAGGTTATAACTCTGGAACGCTTCTACGGATCTTGGCGATTCTGAGATTGTTTTCTCATGACATATTGTACTTCATGACAGTGGTAAAATTTCTTCAATATAACTTGCATTTATTTATGAAAAAAATGGAAATATGGCAAAAATTTTGAAAATTTTGCAATTTTCAAACTTTTAATTTTTATGCCATTAAATCAGAGAGATATGTCACAAAAATTAGTTAATAAATAACATTTCCCACATGTCTACTTTACATCAGCACAATTTTGGAACCAACATTTTTTTTTGTTAGGAAGTTATAAGTGTTAAAAGTTGACCAGCAATTTCTAATTTTTCCAACAAAATTTACAAAACCATTTTTTTTAGGGACCACCTCACATTTGAAGTGAATTTGAGGGGTCAATATGACAGAAAATACCCAAAAGTGACACCATTCTAAAAACTTCACCCCTCAACGTGTTCAAAGCCACATTCAAGAAGTTTATTAACCCTTTAGGTACTTCACAAGAATTGAAGCAATGTGGAAGGAAAAAATGAACATTTAACTTTTTTTTCCCAAAATTTTTCTTTCGACACAATTTTTTTAAATTTTGTCAAGGGTATCAGGAGAAAATGAACCACAATATTTGTTGTACAATTTCTCCAGAGTACACCGATACCCCATGTGTGGGGGTAAACCACTATTTGGGCGCATGGCAGAGCTCGGAAGGGAAGCAGCGCCATTTGACTTTTTTGGCTGGAATTGAGATTGGACGCCATGTCGCATTTGGAGAGTCCCTGTGTGCCTAAACAGTGGAAACCCCCCACAAGTGACCCCATTTTGGAAACTGGACCCCCCAAGGAACTTATCTAAATGTGTTGTGAGAGCTTTTAACCCCCAAGGGCTTCACAGAAGGTTATAACGTAGAGCCATAAAATTAAAAAATCTTATTTTTTCCACAAAAATGATCTTTTCATCCCAATTTTTATTTTCCAAAGGATAAAAGGACCCCAAAAGTTATTGTGCAATTAGTCCTGAGTACGCTGATACCCCATATGTGAGGGTTAACCACTATTTGGGCGCATGGCAGAGCTCGGAAGGGAAGCAGCGCCATTTGACTTTTTTGGCTGGAATTTAGATTGGACGCCATGTCGTATTTGGAGAGCCCCTGTGTGCCTAAACAGTGGAAACCCCCCACAAGTGACCCCATTTTGGAAACTAGACCCCCAAGGAACTTATCTAGATGTGTGGTGAGAGCTTTGAACCCCAAAGGATTCACAGAAGGTTATAACGTAGAGCAGTAAAATTAAAAAATCATATCTTTTCCACAAAAATGATCTTTCCACCCCCAATTGTTATTTTCCAAAGTGTAACAGGACCCCAAAAGTTATTGTGCAATTTGTCCTGAGAACGCTGATACCCCATATGTGGAGGTAAACCACTATTTTGACGCATGGCAGAGCTCGAAAGGGAAGGAGCGCCTTTTTCAAATGCAGACTTTGATGGAATGGTCTGCGGGTGTCATGTCACGTTTGGAGAGCCCCTGATGTGCCTAAACAGTAGAAACCCCCCACAAATGACCCCATTTTGCAAACTAGACCCCCCAAGGAACTTATCTAGATGTGTGGTCAGCACTTTGAACCCCCAAGGGCTTCACAGAAGTTTATAACGTAGAGCCGTGAAAATAAAAAAATCATATTTTTTTTCCACAAAAATGACCTTTTTGCCCCCAAATTTTTATTTTTCTAAGGGTAACAGGAGAAATAGGACCCCAAAAGCTATTGTGCATTTTGTCCTGAGTACGCTCATACCCCATATGTGGGGGGGAACCACTGTGATCGCCTTACTGCGATCTTTGGGAGGCACAATGAACAAATCTACAAAAGGTGAAGAATTGGTTCTCTTTTTTACGCCGTTCCTCGTGGGTATTAGTGATTAGGCGACTTTATTCCTCGGATCGGTGCGATTACAGCGATACCAGATTTACATCCTTTTTTCATGTTTAGCTTCTGTCACACTCTAAAAGATGCTTTTTTTTGGAATAATTTTTTGTAAGAAATTTTTGCATCGCCGTATTTTGAGAGCTATAATTTTTCCATATTTCGGCCGACAGAGTTATCTGTGGGCTTATTTTTTGCGGGACGAGCTGACGTATTTATTGGTACCATATTCGGGTACATAACGTTTTTTGATCGCTTCCTATTCCGATTTTTGTGGAAGCAGAATGATCAAAAACCAGCAATTCAGGAATTGTTTTTTTTTTTTTCCTCCGTTCCGCGTGTGGTAAAATTGATAAAGCAGCTTTATTCTTCGGATCACTACGATTACAGCGATACCTCATTTATATATTTTTTTATGTTTTGGCGTTTTTTACACAATAAAAAATTTTATAGAAAAAATAATTATTTTTGCATCAGTTTATTCTGCGAGCTATAACTTTTTTATTTTTTCGCTGATGATGCTGTATAGTGGCTTGTTTTTTGTGGGACAAGATGACGTTTTCAGCGGTACCATGATTATTTATATCTAACTTTTTAATCGCGTGTTATTGCACTTTTTCCAAGCAGTATGATGATACCGCTAGGAAAAAGTATAATTTACTACTTTTTTGTGTGTGTTTTTTTTACGGCTTTCACTGAAGGGGTTAACTAGGATTACGCTTTTATAGATGGGATTTTTACGGACGTGGCGATACCTAACATGTGTATTTTTTTTGTTTTTTATTTTTTTTATTACATAAAAATGTGTATTTTTTAGGGGATTTTTTTTTAATTATTTTTTAACATTTTTTTTACAATTTTTTTTAAAAAATGATTTTTTTTAACTTGTCCCTTTATGGGACTTTCACTTTTTTTACTTTTTATTGCAGTTACAATGCATTGCAATGCTCCAGCATTGCAATGCATTGTACCTATGGGGAAAGCTGCTGTGACCATGATCACAGCAGCTTCCCGTAGCTAGATGACCCGGAGGTTGTCATGACAACCCCCGGGTCATCAAGGCAGAGATCGGGCCCTGCAAATACATTGCAGGGCGCCGATCTGAGGCAGAGGGAGCTCCCGACCCTCTGCCTCCCCCCCTGAGCTCTGCGATCGCGCTCGATCGCAGCAGTCAGGGGGTTAACAGCCAGGGGCGGTGGGGGTTCCGCTCCTGGCTGTCAGTGCAGGAAGCCTGGCCACTGCAGCGCCGGCTCCTGCACTGATCGCGCTGGAGAAGCTGAAATTTCAGCTTCTCCTGCACGATCGCTGCTGTGTTTGGTCAGTCAGATTGACTGACCAATCACAGCGCTGTGGGTGCGGGGACTGACGGCAAAGGTCCCCGAGCCGCTTGCCGTGCCTGTCAGCTGTCTGTGACAGCTGTCGGCACTGATCTACCACTGCGTGTTTACACGCAGTGGTAGATCAAAGGCATGACGTGCACAGTCCGTCCTGGTGCCGGAACTGGCACCTTGCCATGACGGACTGTGCACGTCATTGGACAGTAAGGGGTTAATTGTTGTCTTGTTTGGTGTATTTTGGTACAAATAAAGTTTATATCTTTATACCATGAGCCCTTGAGATATTAATTTTTGTGAATTAGTGGTTGATCACGGCCGTTATACACACTGTTTTTCTTTACATTTCTAAGAAATGTGTCTAGGCCCCTCTCGAACAATACCATAGGCTATATGTACATTATGAATATATATATATATTTTTGTGACAGGGTCAGTGGCACAGTATGTGAGGGGAGATATGTGTCACGAAGAATACTTTCTTCTGTGATCTGAAACCCATAAGATTCTCTCCAGCATGCTCAAGGGGTTAACCATCCATGATAAGGGACTGGGTTTTAGGTGAGTAGGTCAGAGATGGGCAAAGTGCCTACTCACTGTTAGGGTTCGAGTTCCCACTTCTGCACAGGGGTAATCTCGAGCTATTCCCGCTGTGGTCCCCCATCCATCTCCAGCCGCAGTGGAGCCTGCTCAGCAGAGACGTCGGTCCCAGCGTCTCGCCCAGTCTGATACTGTGCGGAGACTTGCTGTTGCCTCTTCTGGATCCTCTGTTGTAACCAGCGTTGGAGCAGGCAGCTTTGGGACTAAGTCCTCTGTTTCTCCATCTGAGCATGCCCAGGGCAAGATCTCCCATTGGAGATCAGGGGTCACATGCTCGGATACTGCTGAGCCTCCTATTGGTTCTCCAGGAAGGTTCTGAAGCTGTTTGTGTTCTGAAGCAGTTTCCTATTGGTCTGTTCTGGAAGGTCTTGTACTCGTGGCTACTATAAAAGGGTTGCATAACCTCACGGCCGTGCACTAGTATCATATCTGTTATGTGCTTGCGCCAGTGTGGTCTTATGCATGTGGTTAGGGACTCAGCTGAAATAAGCCCCTAGAAAACCGGCACCTCCGGTGAGGAGTTTTGTGTGTTTGGATTCAGGGCTCTGGCTGAAATAAGCCCCTAGTATACCGGCACCTCCGGTGAGGAGTTTGCTGAGTGTATGGCAAGACCACAGACTGCAATCGCTTAGCAGTCATCTGTATCGCCTGTGAGTCTAACAGGACACAGTCTTTTTCACAGCGGCTCTGTGAAGTAACAGAGTTCGCTTATACCGCCATATAGCGCCAAAGCGTTTTAGTTAGCGACTCTGTGGTCTAACAGAGTTCGCTTATACTTCCATATAGTGCTACGGCATTTTACAACTTCGACTCTGCGGGATAACATAGTTCGCTCATACTGCCTTTTTGCGCCATCTTACTAGCAGCAGGCTCTGCCTGCACGGTGGACCCTGGGCTGCGAACGCACCTCTCCTTAATATTTATTAGGTGCATTCCGCTGGCCCTTAACATAATACTAGTGCCAGGGTCTGGCTAGTAAAATGGCGGATGACCAGCAGTACATCCAGCAGCTGGAGGGTAGGATGGCGTCTCTTGAGCGCACAACCTCTGCTGTGGATGTTACCGCAGTCGCTGTTCAGGCTGCTAGTGTAGCTGCAGCCAGTTTGTCCTCTGCTACCTCTGCTCCGACCTTATCTCACATCCCGCTTTCAGACAAGTTTGTTGGTGACAGTAAACATTGTCGGGGATTCGTGAGTCAGTGCTCTATACAGCTTGAGCTTCTGGCAGCACGTTTTCCCACGGAACGGGCACAAGTGGCCTTCATTGTGTCTCTTCTGTCGGGCAACGCCGCTTTGGGAGTGCGACAATCGTGTGGTGCGGAGTGCTCCTCATTTTTTGGAGGCTCTGAAAAAGGTCTTTTTAGGACCTCAGGTCACACACGATACGGCACTCCAACTGCTGGCAATGTCACAGGGCTTGTCCATGGTCAGACAGTTTTCAGTCCAATTTCGGACTTTGACCTCTGAATTAGAGTGGCCGGATAAAGTTCTCATTCCGGTGTACTGGAGAGGACTGGCAGACCATGTAAAGGACGCTTTGGCTACTAGGGAGATTCCTGCCACACTGGAGAAACTCATTTCCATATCTACCCGCATCGACCTCCGTTTTCACGAGCGGAGGTTGGAGCGGATCCAGTGTAGGCAGAGGTTTCGGCTGGCTCCTACCTTTGCCAAACCTCTTAAACTCCCCGTTCGGGCGTCCGACCCCCAAGAGACCATGGAGGCTTCTCGAGCGGAACCTAAGTCTCGGACCACTCGAGTATCCGTGGTCTGTAGAGTGTGTCAGCAGCCGGGATATTATGCCAACCGATGTCCCCAGCGGATGAGTAAACAGTCGTGTTCAGTGACCATGGGAGCAGGGTCATTAGACGCGACGGCTTTTGCTCAGAAAGTGCTCCTTAAAGGGTTAATCTCCCTAGGTTCATCCACTCTTCCCACTAAGCTCTGTGTGGACTCTGGGGCAGAGAGGAATTTTATGTCCTCCTCCTTTGCCTCTCGCAATTCTATACCTCTGATGACGCTCGCCGAGCCAGTGTCAGTGCGAGTCTTGAATGGAGCAATCCTGTCCTCACAGATCACCCACCAGACTGTCCCTCTTCCCCGTCTATGTCCCCTTCTCATCAGGAGAATATATCCTTTTTTGTTCTTCCTGAGGGAATAGATGAGGTTCTGTTGGGATTACCCTGGCTTCGCCACCATCTCCCCATATTGAGTGGTCCTCTGGGAGAATACTAGGTTGGGGTGATTGCTGTAGAGGCAGATGTCTCAGGGAGACGTTCAGGTCTCCACCACGGAGATACCCATAGACCTTGCCTCTCTCCCCAAGGTTTATTGGTCATACGCGGATGTATTCTCCAAAAAGGCAGCAGAGACTCTTCCGCCTCATCGCCCCTATGACTGTCCTATATGACTGTCCTATAGACCTCTTGCCTGGCATGGAGCCCCCTCGGGGAAGCGTGTATCCTCTATCTCTTCCTGAGATGGAGGCGATGTCACTATATATCCAGGAGAATCTGGCAAGAGGGTTTATTAGGAAGTCACTGTCACCAGCAGGGGCAGGATTTTTCTTTGTGCAGAAAAAGAATGGAGAATTACGAACGTGTATAGACTATAGGGGTCTTAACGCCAAAACCGTTAAGAACAAATACCCATTGCCCCTAATCTCTGAGCTACTTGATAGGCTTCGGGGAGCAAGGGTATTTACTAAGCTGGATCTACGTGGTGCCTATAAACCTGATCCGCATCCATGAGGGGGACGAATGGAAGATGGCGTTCAATATCAGAGATGGGCATTACGAATATCTGGTGATCCATTTCTGGCTCTGTAATGCTCCAGCCGTCTTCCAAGATTTTGTAAATGACATCTTCCGGGATATGCTTGCCACCTCAGTGGTAGTCTATCTCGATGACATTCTCACCTTTTCTCCAGATATGGTCTCCCACCGGAGAGATGTCTGCAAGGTCTTCGACCTCTTGTGGGCAAATTCCCTATATGCAAAGTTGGAGAAGTGCGTGTTTGAGCAGAAGTCTCTACTGTTCCTGGGCTATATCATCTCCACCCAGGGATTAGCTATGGATCCTGCCAAACTACATGCTTTAATGGATTGGCAAGAACACCACTCTCTTAAAGCGGTGCAGCGCTTTATGGGGTTCATTAATTACATCGCCAATTCATTCTCCACTTCTCCACTTTGGTAGCTCCCTTGGTAGCCCTCACCAAGAAGGAAGCCAATCCCAAATTGTGGTCAGAGGAGGTCTCCAAGGCCTTTACTTCAATTAAGTCCCATTTTGCTAGCGCACCCATCTTACATCGCCCCGAGGTTGATAAGCCTTTTATATTGGAGGTTGATGCCTCGTCCGTTGGTGCTGGAGCAGTGCTTTTTCAAAAGGATGCTCTAGGTCGGAAACATCCTTGTTTCTTCTTTTCCAAGACCTTCACACCAGCGGAGAGGAATTATTCCATTGGGGATAGGGAGTTGCTAGCCATGAAGTAGGCCTTTTCCGAGTGGAGACATCTCCTGGAGGGGGCTCGCTTTCACTTTCAAGTTTTCACTGACCACAAAAATTTGGTCTATTTACAGACCGCCCAGCGGCTAAATTCTCGTCAGGCCAGATGGTCCCTGTTCTTCTCCCGATTCCATTTCACCGTCCATTTCCTCTCCGGTGAGAAGAACATTCGGGCCGATGCTCTCTCTCGCAACGTGGTGTCCTCTGAGGAGGTGGAGGAGGAGCCTCAGCTGATTGTCTCCACAGAGAGCCTAAGAACTGTGGCCCCGGTTTCGCTTGAGTCTGTGCCTCCGGGCAAGACTTTTGTGCCCACCAATTTGTGACCAGAGGTACTCTCTTGGGCACATTCGTAAAGGGTGGGTGGACATTTTGGGGCAAAAAGGACATCTGAGTTGCTGGCGAGGACATACTGGTGGCCACATATGGTCCGTGACGTCAGGGAATACGTTCAGGCGTGCGTCTCCAGCCCCAAGAATAAGTCCCCTCGACAACGGCCAGCTGGGCTACTTTTCCCTTTACCGGTGGCAGACAGGCCTTGGGAGATGGTCGGGATGGATTTTGTGGTGGACTTACCCAAGTCTCGGGGCTGCACCATCATCTGGGTGATAACCGACCACTTCTCCAAAATGGTGCACTTGGTGCCGTTACCACGGTTACCGTCTGCACCGGCCTTGGCAGCATTATTTATTAGGCATATTTTCCGTTTACACGGAATACCAGACAAAATCGTCAGTGATCGAAGTCCCCAATTTGCGTCTCTGTTCTGGAAAGAGCTATGTCGGCTACTCAGCATTGAGTTGAATCTATCCTCTGCGTATCATCCCGAGACGAATGGGTTGGTAGAGAGGGCCAACCAGACGTTGGTCACATATTTGCGACATTTTTTCTCAGCCAGGCAGGATGACTGGGCATCTTTGCTACCGTGGGCTGAGTTTGCTCTCAATAATGCGGTGTCTGACTCCACCGGACAGACTCCATTCCGCTTGAACTATGGTCATCATCCGCGGGTTCCGGTGCCCATGCCCTTGTCTTCCGCCAACTTCAGGGTGGCAGACTGGGCTGTGGAGGCACGGGACATTTGGGATCGAACCCAGGATGCCATCCAGGCCTCCAAGGAGAGGATGAGGTCTTCAGCCAATGTTCATCGGCGCCCCGCTCCGATATTTGCTCCGGGCGACTTAGTGTGGCTCTCTTCCCGGAACATCAGGCTGCGAGTAGAGTCTACTAAGTTGGCACCTGCTATTTGGGTCCCTTTAAGATCCTTGAGCAGGTAAACCCTGTAGTTTACCGCTTAGCCCTTCCGTCTCGCCTTGGTATCTCCGATACCTTTCATGTGTCCCTTCTGAAACCCATAGTCATCTCCCAGTTTTCCGAATCATCTGCTGGGACGTTGGGTTCATCTACCGACGATCATGAGGTGAATGCCATCGATAGGGTGTAAGGTGGTATGGGGCAAAAAAATTTATTTGGTGGATTGGAGGGGTTATGGGCCTGAGGATAGGTCCTGGGAGCCTGCCGAGCACATTCACTGTTATGTTTCGGTAGCTGAGGAGTGCAGGTAAAAAAGGCAATACACCAGAGCAGTTGGAATCTATGAGATTGCAGTAACCTGACTAACCACCACAACTAGAGGCAGCCGTGGAGCGTTCCTACGTTGGTCCTAGACGCCTCGTCACAGCCTGAGAAACTAACTACACCTAAAGATAGAAATAGGAAAGCTATCTGCCCCGGAGCAGAACCCCAAAGATAATAGAAAGCCCCCAAACATGTAATGGCGGTTAGACAAGATGAAATACTGACAAAGAAAGAAAATAGTATGAGCAAACGCTGGGGCCCAAACTAACTAAATAGAAAAGGATAGGAAGGGTACTTACTGCAATCCCAGAAAACCCTGAAAGGCACCAACTCTACTAATTTCAAAAACACCTGAGATCACACGACCTCTTCCACCTAAATTAGTTCTCTGGTGTAACAAAATCAAAACAGCAGCCACTGAAAAAACTGGAAAAAGCAAAAGTACAAACATCAGTGGCTGAACAAAACTGAGAGGGCAGAAGCCCCCGGAGGGGACCCTGAAGGCCCCCACAGAAGTGCAGGACAAAATGCAAAAATATAGCACAAACACAAAAGAAGAAAATGTCTTATCTGTTAGCAGGAGATGCAGACACGACACAGCAGGCTACAAGGGAAACTGGAATAAAGGATTCAGACCAGAACAATTGATCACCGGCAACCCTGATGGGAAGGTGACTCCCTTATATAAGACCAGTCAGTAACACCTGATTCCCAGTCCTCACAATCTTCACTGGACAGACTAGCACCGCTTGTAACCACCAGAGGGAGCCTCTGCTCAGAACGCATCTCAAACCCATTCACAACAGTACCCCCCCCTTGAGGAGGGGTCACCGAACCCTCATTTGAGCAACCAGGTCGGTCAGGATGAGTTCTATGATACGCACGGATAAGTCTCCTAGCATGGATGTCCGAAGCAAACACCCAAGAATTGTCTTCCTGACCATAACCTCTCCATTTAACCAAATACTGGAGTTTCCGTCAAGAAAAACGAGAATCTAATATTTTCTCAACCACATACTCCAGATTGCCCTCAACCAAAACAGGGTCAGGAGGCACAGCAGCAGGAACCACTGGCTCAACAAACCTCTTCAACAAGGACTTGTGGAACACGTTATGGATCTTAAATGTCCCTGGAAGAAGCAAACGAAAAGAAACAGGATTAATAATCTCCATGATCTTATAAGGTCCAATGAACCTAGGCTTAAATTTAGGAGATGCTACTCTCATAGGAATATTCTTTGAGGACAACCAGACCAAGTCCCCCACTTTAAACCGAGGACCATCAGTCCTATGCCGGTTAGCAAACCGCTGGGCCCTCTCCTGAGAGAGGGACAACCTCTCCACTACCTGGTCCCAAATCAGTTGCATACGCTCCACAACAGAGTCAACACCTGGACAGACAGAAGCCTCCGTCTGTACTGAAGAAAATCGAGGGTGAAACCCAGAATTACAGAAAAACGGAGACATCAAAGTAGCAGAGCTAGCCCTATTATTAAGAGCAAACTCAGCCAAAGGCAAAAAAGAGACCCAGTCATCCTGATCAGCAGACACAAAGCATCTTAGATAAGTCTCCAATGTCTGGTTTGTTCTCTCAGTTTGACCATTGGTCTGAGGATGAAATGCCGAGGAGAAAGACAATTGAACACCCAGTTTAGAACAAAAAGTCCTCCAAAATCTGGAAACAAACTGGACTCCTCTGTCAGACACAATGTTCTCAGGAATGCCGTGTAAACGAACCACGTGCTGAAGGAACAACGGCACCAATTCAGAGGAGGAAGGCAACTTAGGTAATGGCACAAGATGTATCATCTTGGAAAACCTATCACAAATTACCCAGATGGTGGTCATTCTCTGAGAAACAGGAAGGTCGGAAATGAAATCCATAGAGATATGGGTCCATGGTCTCTTGGGCACAGGCAATGGCATCAACAAACCACTAGAGCGAGAGCAAGGCTTGGAGCGAGAGCAAGTCCCGCAGGACTGCACAAATTCCCTGACATCACGAGACAAGGTAGGCCACCAAAAGGACCGACTAACCAAGTCTCTGGTACCAAAAATTCCGGGATGCCCAGCCAACGCGGAACAATGAATCTCAGACATCCACACTTTTTCCACTGGTCCGGGACAAACAATTTTCCAACAGGGCAGCACTCGGGCCTATCCTCCTGACACCCCTCCAGAGCAAGTCTCAAATTGGGCGAGATGGCGGAAAGAACTACACCCTCTTTCAAATAACAGAAGGATCAGATAACTCAGGAGAGTCCGCAAGGAAACTCCTCGAGAGGGCATCCGCCTTAACATTCTTAGTGCCAGGAAGAAAGGAAACCACAAAATTAAAACGTGTGAAAAACAAGGCCCACCTGGCCTGTCTAGGATTGAGTCGCTTGGCAGATTCCAGATAGACCAGATTCTTATGGTCCGTAAGGACCACCACCTGATGTTTGGCTCCCTCCAGCCAATGTCTCCACTCTTCAAAAGCCCACTTCATGGCCAATAACTCCCGATTACCCACGTCATAATTACGTTCAGTAGGAGAAAATTTTCGAGAAAAAAAGGCACAAGGGTTACTTTTAGAGGTCTCTGGATCTTTTTGGGACAAAACGGCACTTGCCCCAATTTCAGAGGCATCAACCTCCACCTGAAATGGCAGAGAAACATCAGGCTGCCGTAGAACAGGAGCAGAAGTGAATCTCTGCTTAAGTTCCTGAAATGCAGAGACTGCCCCAGGAGGCCAATTCACCACATCAGAACCCTTTCTGGTCAAATCAGTTAATAGTTTAACAATAACATAGAAATTATCAATAAATTTACGATAAAAATTGGCAAAACCCAAAAATCTCTGAAGAGCCTTTAATGAAGTAGGTTGGACCCAATCACAGATGGCCTGAACCTTGACCGGGTCCATTTCAATAACAGATGGGGACAAAATGAATCCCAGAAATGAGATCCTCTGTACGCCAAAAAGACACTTTGATCCCTTCACATACAGAGCATTCTCTCTCAAAATCTGGAATACAGTTCGAACATGTTTCACATGAGAGTCCCAGTCATTAGAAAAAATCAAGATATCATCCAAATAAACAATCAGAAATTTGTCCACAAAATCCCTGAAAATGTCATTCATGAAGGACTGGAAGACGGAAGGAGCATTAGTGAGCCCAAAGGGCATCACCAGGTACTCAAAATGCCCTTCAGGGGTATTGAATGCCGTCTTCCATTCATCCCCATGCTTAATGCGAATAAGGTTATACGCCCCCCTGAGGTCAAGCTTGGTAAACCAAGTAGCGTTTTTCACCCTGGAAAACAGGTCAGAAATCAAGGGTAACGGGTATTGATATTTCACAGTAATATTGTTCAAGAGACGATAATCAATACACGGCCTTAAAGAACCATCCTTTTTGGCCACAAAGAAAAAACCGGCACCTAAGGGTGAAGAGGATGGTCTGTATGACCTTCCCCAAAGTTCCTTGTTTTAAGACCGCATAGCGCATGTTCAGGTACGACAATTTAAAAAAGGGCCTTTGGGGAAAATTTACTCCCGGCACTAATTCAATAGCGCGTCATAGCTCCTATGGGGAGGAAAGGTGAGATTTTTTTGTAAAAACATCAGAAAAATAATAAAAAAGTCGGGAAAACCCCTGACCTGGGGGGAGGCAGAAAAAACAGGAGTGTTTTTAAAAATTGGCAGCCCCAAGGGTTTTTCAGAAATTTCCTAAAACAGGATTATGAGATGAAACCCAAGGGGAAAACCCCAGCCCGTTTATGAGATTTAAAAACAAAAATTTCGCATTGGGGTGATCAGGTAAACCCATTTCATGAGTAGAAAACGGGGTTATTTCACCCAAAAGGGGGGGAGAATCGATCCCAGTAGGGGAATAACTTTTAAAATTCCGAATAACGAAAGCCCGGAGAAAATGGGAAGGGCATTCAGGTGACAGTTAATAAAATTAGTTGAACAACAAAAAAAGAGG
>JARQOD010006256.1:0-43559 GCA_033576555.1 Oophaga sylvatica
CCTCAAACAGATGCTCCGCATGCTGGTTGAGACCCAGGGACGCGATTGGGAGCGGTACCTCCCACACCTGCTATTTGCCTACAGAGAAGTCCCGCAGGCCTCGACGGGGTTCTCCCCCTTCGAGCTCCTGTATGGTAGGCGAGTCCGGGGACCCCTTGGGTTGATAAGAGAATCCTGGAAAGATGAGCCAAACCCCACGGAAGTGTCCATCGTGGATTATGTCATGCGCTTCCGCGACAAGATGCAGACCTTGACGCAGTTGGTGCATGACAACATGACGCAGGCTCAGGCTGACCAGAAGCACTGGTACGACCAGAACGCCCGGGAGCGGACCTACCAGGTGGGTCAAAAGGTGTGGGTGCTGGTCCCCGTACCAAAGGATAAGCTTCAGGCAGCCTGGGAAGGCCCATACGTCGTGCACCAACAGCTCAACCCAGCCACCTACGTGGTCACGCTTGACCACACTCGGGGTAGGCGCAAGGCCTTTCACTGTAAGGTTCTGTGTAACATGTTCCTGAAACTCAGTTTGTTCGTCAGCCATTTTACTTTCTGTCTTGCTGCAGCTATCTTGCCCTCAGTCAAAATGGAGTTTCCAGCTTGCATGTTCCCGCCCTGATTCTCTCCTTTTGCTTCTTAAGCAGCCACAGCTGAGCAATCAGTGCTTCAGAATCTAGCCTGCAGTGAACCTGTGACCTGACTCCTGAAGCCTTGGACCTTGTACTCCAGCTATTCCTACTGAGGAACTCTGAAGCACTTGTGGACTCTGAACCCTGCTCTTTGAAAGACCCCCTTTGCATGGACTTACGGTAACAGAGAAGAAGATCCTGAACCTGTTGTGGAGAGTGATTGCTGAGCTTAGATTACTCTGGCCTGCTGTGTCTCCTGCTTCTGTGTCTGCAAACTGTGTGACTATTTTTGCCAACTTGTATGAAGTAATACAAGACTTTCTATATCAAACCTGTGACTCCTGTGTTTTCATCGCACCCAAGCACAAGACGCTATATGAACTGTACTACACACATTACATTCACGTCAACATGATGAAGGCCCATCACGAACGTGAAGCCTGCGTCCTACCGGTCTGCAATCTGCCCGAGGACGGGGAAGAGGATCCCCTCCTAGACATGCTGGCCCAAGCTAATGCCAATGAGTCCATTGAGGACATGGAGGTAAATGCCTCGCTAACCGTCTCCCAGCGGTTGCAGTTGCTGACCACTCTGGAACCCTTCCGGGCCGAGTTCACGAACCGACCCGGAAGGACCGAGTTGGCAGTCCACGAGGTGGACACCGGGAATCACGCCCCGTTACGGCGGACACCTTATCGGATCTCTGAGGAAGTGCAGCAGATTATGCGCCAGGAGATCCATGAGATGTTGCAGCTGGGGGTGATCCGGCAGTCCAAAAGCGCGTGGGCCTCACCTGTAGTTCTCGTGCCAAAAAAGGATCGGAGCACCCGGTTCTGCGTGGACTACAGGGGCTCAACGCCATCACTACCTCTGATGCGCACCCAATGCCACGCATCGAGGATCTGCGGAGCGGTTGGCGAATGCCAAGTACATATCCATCATGGATTTGAGCCGGGGATACTGGCAGATTCCCCTGAGCCCTGCGGCGCAGGAGAAATCCGCCTTTATCACCCCTTTTGGACTGTACGAGTCCACGGTCATGCCTTTCGGCATGAAGAATGCCCCTGCCACTTTTCAGCGGATGGTCAACCACCTGCTTCAGGGACTGGAGGAGTACGCTGTGGCGTACCTGGACGACATTGCCGTCTTCAGTTCCACCTGGGAGGAACACCTTCAGCATCTCCTGGAGGTGCTCAAGCGTATTCACCAGGCAGGTCTGACCATCAAGCCGGGAAAATGCCAGATGGGCATGAGGGAAGTCCACTACCTGGGGCACCGGGTAGGTGGGGATTCCATGAGTCCAGAGCCCGAGAAAGTGGACGCGATCGTGTCCTGGCCCACCCCCAGGACCAAAAAGCAGGTGAAGTCCTTCCTGGGCACTGCAGGGTACTATAGGCGTTTCGTACCGAACTATAGCGCCATTGCAAAACCCTTGACGGACCTCACCAAGGGCGGTCTACCCCAAACAGTCAACTGGACAGATGGCTGTGAGGCGGCATTCCGAGCTTTGAAAACAGCCCTGTGCAGCTCTCCAGTGTTGAAAGCCATCGACAGCAGTCGGCCATTCCTGGTACAGACTGACGCCAGCGAATTTGGCCTCGGTGCTGTACTCAGCCAGGTTGATTCGGGGGACCAGGAGCACCCCGTGTTGTACCTGAGCCGGAAACTTCTGCCAAGGGAAGTGGCATACTCCACCATCGAGAAGGAGTGCCTGGCCATGGTCTGGGCACTGCAACGTTTGCAGCCCTACCTGTACGGGCGCACCTTCAAGGTGGTCACCGACCACAACCCTCTGAGCTGGCTGCACACAGTGTCCGGAACCAATGGTAGGTTGCTACGCTGGAGCCTTGCCCTGCAGCAGTATGATTTTGCCGTACAACACAAGAAAGGCAGTGATCATGGGAATGCTGATGGGTTATCACGACGAGGCGAACCCGCTGAGGTGCGCATGTCGGATTACCGACAGGTCATGCCTCCGTAGCGCCCTCAAAGGGGGGGAGGTGTGATGAGTGCTGTGCTGGAATTGCTGTCCTCATCTCTTTTTTCTTTTTTTTGTACTGCTGAAAGCCCTCCTTCTCTCTGCAGCTCTCATACTTCTCCCTTCCCCCCCTGTCAGCCTGCACTCAGGCAGTGTAATGTGAGCTGCCAGTGCTGGAAGTTTTTCCCGCTTCACCGCAGGGGTCCTGCATTGTCCGCACACGTGCTTTCTTCCTATAGCAGCCATGTTGGAGTATTCATTCTTTTTTGGTTAATAACACGGTGGGAGCATTCGCTAGAAACACGAACGTCACTGTGTTGAACCATGCGCCGACGGGCATCGTTCCCGTGGTACCGGTGAACCCGTAACTCCAACAGAGCCCGAGAAATGGAATTCTCGGGTGCCCCATGAGCTATGTCACCCAAGTTTGGGTTCATTTGAACCATTATTTCAAAGCAAGACCATTGATAGGTCTGCCGTTATTCTGCTAGGTTCACAGAACGAGTTATGAACCTTATGATATTGCAGAGCTCAGACCATAGCTTGCAGCCAGGGGAGGTGGCCAGAGGACCAGCCCTTTTTGTGAGGTCAGAAGCTGACATGCATAAGTCTTACAGTGAAGTTCCTTAGTGGGAGTCTTTCTGCTAGGATGTGCTGAGTAAGAGATCTCCCAATGAACTATGACGTGTGGCTCCTTCCCCCAGCCTGGCTTGCCTGTATATGATCTAACAACCATGTGAGTGATTTTCATTCTTAATCCTATTTTATTTTATAACTGCATCTGTACATAACGATATTGTCTCAGTTTGTTACATCTTTTTATATTATATAAGCATTGCCTGTTTTTTAAGGAATAAACCTATAAAATTTATTAGTTTTGTTTCTCCTGCTCTATAAACGAATTTGCACGTGCCTGAAGCACACGCTACTGTTTTGGGGTTGCTACGGACCCTCTTGATAAATTGTTCATCAAAAGCCGTAGCTGGTGGCAGCTAAAAGAAAGGGGTGTAAAGTGTTAATCTATTGGGTGACGCTGGCAGTGACGCAGCGGGGTTTATAAGGGTACTGCCTGGCTGCAGCCAGGAGTAATTATAATTCCCTCACTGCAGCGTGCCCAATAGCCAGCACACATCCAAGTGACCCGTCTGGCGACTAATTATCCTAGGTGCAGTTCCCTGCCTGACCTGAGGGTAAGGGGGGCGCCAGAGAGCTGCAAGTTCCTAAGTGGAAGTGGGATAGTTATAAATCCCTGCAGTTTACTGGGTCGGACGGCAGCAGCCGTCGTGTGTGTGCACGTTCCATCACATGTGGTGGCAGCGGTGGGATCACAAGCCGTGACCCCCGGGCTACCGTGTGGCGGACTGTGTGCCCGTTCATCACATATTGGTGGCAGCGGTGGGATCACAAGCCGTGACCCCGGGCTACCGTGTGGCGGACTGTGTGCCCGTTCATCACAAGGATTAGATACACGGCTCAGCAGTCAGTATCACACAGGATAGGATTAGATACACAGCTCAGCAGACAGTATCACACAGGACAGGATTAGATACACGGCTCAGCAGACAGTATCACACAGGATAGGATTAGATACATGGCTCAGCAGACAGTATCACACAGGAGAGGATTAGATACACGGCTCAGCAGTCAGCATCACACAGGATAGGATTAGATACACAGCTCAGCAGCCAGTATCACACAGGACAGGATTAGATACACGGCTCAGCAGACAGGATCACACAGGACAGGATTAGATACACAGCTCAGCAGACAGTATTACACAGGATAGGATTAGATACACAGCTCAGCAGATAGTATCACACAGGATAGGATTAGATACACAGCTCAGCAGCCAGTATCACACAGGAGAGGATTAGATACACAGCTCAGCAGCCAGTATCACACAGGACAGGATTAGATACACAGCTCAGCAGACAGTATCACACAGGATAGGATTAGATACACAGCTCAGCAGACAGTATCACACAGGATAGGATTAGATACACGGCTCAGCAGTCAGTATCACACAGGATAGGATTAGATACACGGCTCAGCAGACAGTATCACACAGGATAGGATTAGATACACAGCTCAGCAGACAGTATCACACAGGATAGGATTAGATACACGGCTCAGCAGTCAGTATCACACAGGATAGGATTAGATACACGGCTCAGCAGACAGTATCACACAGGATAGGATTAGATACATGGCTCAGCAGACAGTATTACACAGGATAGGATTAGATACACAGCTCAGCAGACAGTATCACACAGGAAGGGATTAGATACACAGCTCAGCAGACAGTATCACACAGGATAGGATTAGGTACACAGCTCAGCACACAGGATCACACAGGATGGGATTAGATACACAGCTCAGCAGACAGTATCACACAGGAAGGGATTAGATACACGGCTCAGCAGACAGTATCACACAGGATAGGATTAGATACACGGCTCAGCAGACAGGATCACACAGGATAGGATTAGATACACAGCTCAGCAGACAGGATCACACAGGATAGGATTAGATACACAGCTCAGCAGACAGTATCACACAGGAAGGGATTAGATACAGCTCAGCAGACAGGATCACACAGGATAGGATTAGATACACAGCTCAGCAGACAGGATCACACAGGATAGGATTAGATACACAGCTCAGCAGCCAGGATCACACAGGATAGGATTAGATACACAGCTCAGCAGGCAGTATCACACAGGATGGGATTAGATACACAGCTCAGCAGACAGGATCACACAGGATAGGATTAGATACACGGCTCAGCAGCCAGTATCACACAGGAGAGGATTAGATACACAGCTCAGCAGATAGTATCACACAGGATAGGATTAGATACACAGCTCAGCAGCCAGTATCACACAGGAGAGGATTAGATACACAGCTCAGCAGATAGTATCACACAGGATAGGATTAGATACACAGCTCAGCAGCCAGTATCACACAGGAGAGGATTAGATACAGCTCAGCAGACAGTATCACACAGGATAGGATTAGATACACGGCTCAGCAGACAGTATCACACAGGATAGGATTAGATACACGGCTCAGCAGACAGTATCACACAGGAGAGGATTAGATACACAGCTCAGCAGATAGTATCACACAGGATAGGATTAGATACACGGCTCAGCAGACAGGATCACACAGGATAGGATTAGATACACGGCTCAGCAGACAGTATCACACAGGAAGGGATTAGATACACGGCTCAGCAGACAGTATCACACAGGAAGGGATTAGATACACGGCTCAGCAGACAGTATCACACAGGAAGGGATTAGATACACAGCTCAGCAGACAGTATCACACAGGATAGGATTAGATACACGGCTCAGCAGCCAGTATCACACAGGAGAGGATTAGATACACAGCTCAGAAGCCAGTATCATACAGGAGAGGATTAGATACAGCTCAGCAGACAGTATCACACAGGATAGGATTAGATACACAGCTCAGCATTTAGTATCACACAAGATAGGATTAGATACACGGCTCAGCAGACAGTATCACACAGGATAGGATTAGATACACGGCTCAGCAGACAGTAACACACAGGATAGGATTAAATACACGGCTCAGCAGTCAGTATCACACAGGATAGGATTAGATACACAGCTCAGCAGACAGTATCACACAGGATAGGATTAGATACACAGCTCAGCAGTCAGTATCACACAGGATAGGATTAGATACACAGCTCAGTAGACTGTATCACACAGGATAGGATTAGATACACAGCTCAGCATTTAGTATCACACAGGATAGGATTAGATACACAGCTCAGCATTTAGTATCACACAGGATAGGATTAGATACACGGCTCAGTAGACAGTATCACACAGGATAGGATTAGATACACAGATCAGCAGACAGTATCACACAGGATAGGATTAGATACATGGCTCAGCAGTCAGTATCACACAGGATAGGATTAGATACACAGCTCATCAGACAGTATCACACAGGATCAGATTAGATACACGGCTCAGCAGTCAGTATCACACAGTATAGATTAGATACACGGCTCAGCAGTCAGTATCACACAGGATAGGATTAGATACACAGCTCAGCAGACAGTATCACACAGGATCAGATTAGATACACGGCTCAGCAGTCAGTATCACACAGTATAGGATTAGATACACGGCTCAGCAGACAGTATCACATTTTATAGGATTAGATACACAGCTCAGCAGACAGTATCACACAGGATAGGATTAGATACACGGCTCATCAGACAGTTTCACACAGGATAGGATTAGATACACAGCTCAGCAGTCAGTACCACACAGGATCGGATTAGATACACGGCTCAGCAGTCAGTACCACACAGGATCGGATTAGATACACGGCTCAGCAGACAGTATCACACAGGATAGGATTAGATACACAGCTCAGCATTTAGTATCACACAGGATAGGATTAGATACACAGCTCAGCATTTAGTATCACACAAATAGGATTAGATACACGGCTCAGCAGACAGTATCACACAGGATAGGATTAGATACACAGCTCAGTAGACTGTATCACACAGGATAGGATTAGATACACAGCTCAGCATTTAGTATCACACAGGATAGGATTAGATACACAGCTCAGCATTTAGTATCACACAGGATAGGATTAGATACACGGCTCAGTAGACAGTATCACACAGGATAGGATTAGATACACAGATCAGCAGACAGTATCACACAGGATAGGATTAGATACATGGCTCAGCAGTCAGTATCACACAGGATAGGATTAGATACACAGCTCATCAGACAGTATCACACAGGATCAGATTAGATACACGGCTCAGCAGTCAGTATCACACAGTATAGGATTAGATACACGGCTCAGCAGTCAGTATCACACAGGATAGGATTAGATACACAGCTCAGCAGACAGTATCACACAGGATCAGATTAGATACACGGCTCAGCAGTCAGTATCACACAGTATAGGATTAGATACACGGCTCAGCAGACAGTATCACATTTTATAGGATTAGATACACAGCTCAGCAGACAGTATCACACAGGATAGGATTAGATACACGGCTCATCAGACAGTTTCACACAGGATAGGATTAGATACACAGCTCAGCAGTCAGTACCACACAGGATCGGATTAGATACACGCTCAGCAGTCAGTACCACACAGGATCGGATTAGATACACGGCTCAGCAGACAGTATCACACAGGATAGGATTAGATTCACAGCTCAGCAGACAGTATCACACAGGATAGGATTAGATACACAGCTCAGCAGTCAGTACCACACAGGATCGGATTAGATACACGGCTCAGCAGTCAGTACCACACAGGATCGGATTAGGTAGACGGCTCAGCAGACAGTATCACACAGGATAGGATTAGATACATGGCTCAGCCGTCAGGATCACACAGGATAGGATTAGATACACAGCTCAGCAGATAGTATCACACAGGATACGATTAGATACACAGCTCAGCAGATAGTATCACACAGGATAGGATTAGATACACGGCTCAGCAGATAGTATCACACAGGATACGATTAGATACACAGCTCAGCAGATAGTATCACACAGGATACGATTAGATACACAGCTCAGCAGATAGTATCACACAGGATAGGATTAGATACACAGCTCAGCAGTCAGTACCACACAGGATCGGATTAGATACACAGCTCAGCAGTCAGTACCACACAGGATCGGATTAGATACACAGCTCAGCATTCAGTACCACACAGGATCGGATTAGATACACAGCTCAGCAGTCAGTACCACACAGGATAAGATTAGATACACAGCTCAGCAGTCAGTATCACACAGGATAGGAATAGATACACAGCTCAGCAGACAGTATCACACAGGATAGGATTAGATACACAGCTCAGCAGTCAGTACCACACAGGATCGGATTAGATACACGGCTCAGCAGTCAGTACCACACAGGATCGGATTAGATACACGGCTCAGCAGACAGTATCACACAGGATAGGATTAGATACACAGCTCAGCAGTCAGTATTACACAGGATAGGATTAGATACACGGCTCAGCATACAGTATTACACAGGATAGGATTAGATTCACAGCTCAGCATACAGTATTACACAGGATAGGATTAGATACACGGCTCAGCAGACAGTATCACACAGGATGGGATTGGATACACAGATCAGCAGTCAGGATCACACAGGATAGGATTAGATACACAGCTCAGCAGTCAGTACCACACAGGATTGGATTAGATACACGGCTCAGCAGACAATATCACACAGGATAGGATTAGATACACGGCTCGGCAGTCAGGATCACACAGGATAGGATTAGATACACGGCTCAGCAGACAGTATTGTGTCGACCCGCCACCACAATTGTGGGTTACCAGGGCAATGGGGTACTCAGAGCCGAGCCCATGGAAGTCTATGGGGATGTCACAGGTAGCGGTGGCTCGGTCTGTGGCCTGGCGGTCTGGCGTATGTTGGGGGAATATTTACAGGGGATAGATATATTTACAGTTCGTGACGCCACCTGTAGTCTCTGGTAATTTGTACCAGCGCTGCTGTAGATCTCTGAGGGGATGGTGAGGCAGCTAGATGTCGGGTCCCCTACAAGTGGGACTCTTCCCTCAGGTCGATGGTTATGGTGGGGTTGTGCAGGCATGCAATTAAATAACTCAGTCTCACACCGTCAGCGTCTTTCCATACCTTTTTACTTGTAAGATGGTAAGGCAGGTCCCAGGGAGGCTGATGGGGTTGATGGAGGATGAGTTTTGAGGCAATGGTTGTGTGTAGCCCTGGTGTGAAGGCACACGCAGTACCCTGGAGAATGTGTGGAGAGATAGCAGTTTAATGCTCTATACCCATTCACTCAATATACACTAGACACACCCTTAGGGTAGTGTAGTGACTCGTAGGGAGTGGTCAGTGTAGAATCGTTGAGTGATTTTAGAGTCAGTTTCCTGTCTTCGGACAGAGCAGACGTGTGGAGTCTAGCTGGGACTTGGAGGGAGGAAGCAGTCCAGCTTGGTTCTATCAGCAGTTCAGCAAGTGGAGGCCAGTAAGGGCGAGATATAGATCACCTCAGCCTGGTCAGAGCTGTACCTCACTGAAGACATTGATAAAGAAGGAAGAGTTTAGTACAGAAATACTTCAGTCTCCTGTCTCAAAGACAGTGAAGGTTCAGAGACGTCCTCCTGCCTAGAAGATTACTGAGAGTCTGGCAACTAACTCTGAAGGAAGAAAAGAAGGGAGTGATTATATGACTTTTTGCAAGTGTGAGTGTTTATGCTACAAGCGCGGACAAGGCGAAAGGCACAGTGGAAGGAATATTTAAAAGTGCTTTTGGATTGGAGAAGTCCTGCACATTGTTACCGGTCACTGGGGACCGAAGGATCACTATAGTTTCAAGCTTAGTGGTAAGAAAACCAGAGGCTTATCGGACCTTAGGTCGCGGCAAGCAGCCCCTAAATAGTCGGTACGTAACTGGGGTCAGGGGGAGTGAGGACCTTGAGTCTCTGCAGGACAAGATAGGAATTCAGCTCTCTCACAGGAAGGCTCCGACCACAAAACTGACTGGGCAGTACAGCTTTGGAATAGCTGGAGTTATAGAGGGAACTACGCTTCATGCTGGTTGTACTCATCATCTTTGTGAAAGTAAAGGAGGCCCCTAACTTGTCCAGCTGCTATCTCGAAATACATTCTCCTTGGATCAGCCTCCCTGGGACCTGCCTTACCATCTTACAAGTAAAGGTATGGAAAGACGCTGACCGTGTGAGACTGAGTTATTTAATTGCATGCCTGCACAACCCTGCTTTAACTATCGACCTGAGGGAAGAGTCCCACCTGTAGGGGACCCGACATCTAGCTGCCTCACCATCCCCTCAGAGATCTACAGCAGCGCTGGTACAAATTACCAGAGACTACAGGTGGCGTCACGAACTGTATATATATATCCCCTGTAAATATACCCCCCAACATACGCCTGACCGCCAGGGCCACAGACCGAGCCACCGCTACCTGTGACAATCCCATAGACTTCTACGGGTCGGCTCTGAGTACCCCATTGCCCTGGAAACCCACAATTGTGGTGTGTGGTCGAGACAGTTGAGCAAGGCAGGGGCCTCCTTTACTTTCAAAATGATGATGAGTCCAACCAGCATAAAGCGTAGTTCCCTCTATAAACTCCAGCTTCTCCAAGCTGTACTGCCCGGTCAGTTTTGTGGTGGAGCCTTCCTGTGATGAAACTAGGTTCTTATATGCTTGGCCTAGCTCAAAGTTCCTATTCCACCTGACTCCTGTTACGTACTGACACTTCAAGGCTGCTTTCTGTTACCTAAGGTCCAGTAAGCCTCTGGTCTTTCTACCACTATGCGTGAAGCGATAGTGATGCTTCGGTCTCCAGTGACCGGTGACAACGTGCAGGACTTCTCCAATCCTATAGCACTCAGAATTCCTACCACTGTGCCTTTCGACTTGCTCACACTCTCAATAACTGTCTAAGTCCGTCTGCCAGTGGGGCACAGCTCTGACCAGGCTGAGGTAATCTGGCTCACCTTTACTGGCCTCCACTTCTCTGAACTGCACAACAGTGGGATCACTCAGTTCTGAGCCACCCGAGCTAGACTCTGCTCCTTCCTCCTCACAGGTCCAGGCTAGACTCCCACTGACTGACTCTGAACACTCCCTGTGGGTGTGTCTAAGTGTATGTGATGTCATGTAGAGCCCTTAACCATTACCTCTCCACTCATCCTCCTGGTATTGTGTACCTTAAATACCAGGGCTACACATTCCCCCATGGTAAACGACAGCACTTGTAATGTATGTGGTACAGTTCATATAGCGTCTTGTGCTTGGGTGCGATGAAAATACTTGAGACACAGGTTGATAAAGAAAGTCTTGTATTGCTTCATACAAATTGGCAAAAATAAACACACAGGTTGCAAACACAGAAGCAGGAGACACAGCAGGCCAGAGTAATCTAAGCTCAGCAATAACTCTCCACAACAGATTCAGATCTTCTTCTCTGTTACCGCAAGTCCATGCAAACGTGAGGCTCTCAAGAGCAGAGTTCAGAGTCCACAAGTGCTTCAGAGTTCCTCAGTAGGAATGGCTGGAGTACAAGGTCCAAGGCTTCAGGAGTCAGAACACAGGTTCACTGCAGGCTAGATTCTGAAGCACTGATTGCTCAGCTGTGGCTGTTTAAGAAGCAAACGGAGAGAATCAGGGCGGGAACATGCAAGCTGGAAAACTCCATTTTGACTGAGGGCAAGATAGCTGCAGCAAAACAGAAAGCAAAATGGCCGACGAACAAACTGAGTTTCAGAAACAGATACACGGAACCTTACATTACTCCCCCCTTAGGGACAACCTCCGGATGACCTCAGACCAGGCTTGTGTGGGTACCTCTGATGAAACTGACGGAGCAAGCGAGGAGCATTAACGTTATTGACTGGCTCCCATGAGTTGTCCTCCACTGGGTAGCCCTGCCATTTAATCAGATATTGTAACTGATTTCTATACAACCTGGAATCTAAAATCCTTTCCACCACAAATTCTTCCTGACCATCGACTAGCACTGGGTCAGGGCAAGGAGAAGAACGTCCAGGAAACGTATTGGGTGTCGCAGTCTTTAGTAGGGATACATGAAAGACAGGGTGGATTCTCATAGTTCTGGGCAATTGAAGACGACAAGCAACGGCACTTATAATCTTACTGATTTTATAGGGTCCAATGTACTTATGTCCCAACTTAGACGATGGAATCCTTAACTTAAGATTTCTGGTTGACAGCCAGACCAGGTCTCCTACCTTAAAAGCTGGTGCAGGTTTACGAAATTTATCTGCTGCCTTCTTGTACCTTTCCTGAGCCGATTCCAGATTCTCCTTTAGAAGATCCATATTCTTCTGTAAAGTCGTGACTCTTTCAGCCACTGCTGGCAAAGGCGTCTCTATGGGAAATCGTGGTAGAATGTTAGGGTGATAACCTAGATTAGAGTAAAAAGGAGACTGTTTAGTGGAGGCACTCTGAGAGTTGTTGTAAGAGAACTCAGCCAATGGAAGTAGATCCACCCAATCATCCTGTAGGTGGCAGATAAAGCAGCGGAGATACTGCTCCAGGGTTTGATTGGTTCGTTCGGTTTGTCCATTAGTCTGGGGATGAAAAGCAGAAGAAAGGTTTACTTTAATGTCCAATGCTGCACAGAAATTTTGCCAAAACCTAGAAGTGAATTGCACCCCTCGATCCGAAATAACCTCATCCGGTACTCCATGTAAACGAAACACATCTTTAATCATCAAATCTGATGTCTGTTTTGCAGTGGGTAAGCCGACACAAGGGATAAAATGAGCTGCCTTTGTTAAACGGTCAACCACCACTAGAATAGTGTTCTTCCCTTGAGAGGTTGGTAATTCCACAATGAAGTCCATAGAAATGGATCCCCACGGGCGGGACGGGGTGGGAAGAGGCTGTAACAGACCAGTTGGTGAAGAGCGAGGTGTTTTGCATCTTGCACAAACCTCACACGAAGTGACATAGTCCAAAACATCCTTCCTACAAGTGGGCCACCAAAAGAAACGAGAAAGAAATTCCTGTGTCTTTAGAATTCCTCTATGCCCGGCTATTTTGGAATCGTGAATGAGTTGCAATACTCTCAATCTGACTGTTTCAGGTATATACAGACGTTGTCCCAGAATCCACACACCATTCTTAAAGACAAGACTTACGTCCCTTGGGGGTTGAGCCAAAAAAGAATCCGCATGGTATGCTTCCTTGATGTCTTTAATTAGGTCTTGATGATGAATCACTCCTAGGAATCTAGAGTCAGGAAGAATAGTCTTAGGAGGAGTAATTGGACGTGTCTCTGCTGAGTAAATCCTAGAGAGTGCATCAGCCTTTCCATTGCGCGATCCTGGTCTATAAGAAATAATAAAATTAAATTGGTTTAAGAAAAGATTCCAGCGAGCCTGGCGAGGAGTCAGGCACTTAGCCGACCTGATAAACTCAAGATTACGATGGTCTGTCAGAACGACTATTTGCTGTGCAGCTCCTTGAAGAAGGTGTCTCCATTCTTTGAAGGCGGCAATAATGGCCAACAACTCTCTATTGCCCACATCGTAGTTCTTCTCAGCCGAAGACAACTGCTGGGAAAAGAAGGCACAGGGATGCAAGACATTCTTCTCACCTGTTCTCTGAGAGAGTATAGCTCCCACGGCACAGTCTGAAGCATCCACCTCTATTATGAAGGCAAGCTCTGGGTTGGGATGTACTAGGATAGGTGCAGTGGTAAATTTATCTTTTAGACGGGAAAATGCTTCCTGGGCTTGGGGAGTCCAGGAGAACTTAGACTCTTTCCGGGTAAGTTGGGTGATAGGTGACACTACCTCAGAGAAATTTCTAATGAAACGTCTATAGAAGTTTGCAAACCCGATGAAGCGCTGTACCTCCTTCACATTTCTAGGACTTGGCCAATCATTGATGGCTTGGGTTTTACTTCCATCCATACTAATTCCTTGTGTAGACAGTACATACCCCAGAAATTGAATTTCGGTCTTATGGAATTCACACTTTTCAAGCTTGATGTAAAGATGATTTTGTCTTAGACGTTCCAAGACCATTCTCACATGTCCATGATGTTCCTCTGTGGAGTTAGAAAAAATTAAAATATCATCCAAATAAATTACCACGAATGTATCTAGGAGATCCCTGAAGATGTCATTCACCAAGTGTTGGAAAGTGGCTGGGGCGGTACTCAGACCAAAAGGCATAACCAGATATTCAAAGTGTCCATAGCGTGACCTGAATGCAGTCTTCCATTCATCCCCAGGTCTAATACGGACTAAGTTATAGGCCCCACGAAGATCTAGTTTAGAAAAAATTTTGGCATGTCGCACTCTCTCCAATAACTCAGGGATTAAAGGCAATGGATAACGGTTTCTAATAGTAACCTTATTGAGTTCCCTATAGTCTACGCATGGTCTCAGGGATCCATCTTTCTTCTTTACAAAGAATATGGGTGCCCCTGCAGGAGATGAAGAGGGGCGTATGAAGCCCTTGGCTAGATTTTCGTCTATGTACTCTTTTAAAGCCTTCAGCTCGGGCCCCGCCAGGGGGTAGATCTTACCAAAAGGTATCTCTGCTCCAGGCAATAATTCAATTGGACAATCATATGGACGGTGAGGAGGAAGCTGGTCAGCGTTCTTCTTGTCACATAAATCCACATAGTCCTGATATACAGCTGGTAGTTCAGGGACTGACATGGTTCCTTTAGGAACAGAGCAAGCTGAAATTTTTGGACTCATCTGTTTCTCTGGAAAGTGTAATTCCTTGGTCTCCCAGTTAATGGTAGGATTCTGAGCCTGCAGCCATGGTAGCCCTAGAATAATGGGAAAGTGAGGAGAAGAGATAAGCATAAAGGACAGTTTCTCTTGATGATCTTTACCCATAAGAACCTTTAAAGGCTCTGTTTCCTGATCCACTGGTCCAGAGGTCAGCAGGGAGCCATCCACAGTTTCCATCTGTACTGGAGTAGCCTTCTTCACTGAACGTATTCCCTGTTTTAGAGCAAAGGAGACATCCATAAAATTTCCACTTGCACCTGAGTCGATCATAGCAGAGCTAGACACCCAGGCTGAGTCAACCCAGAGTTTGATGGAAAGAAAACAGTGAGAATTGTTTTTCTTACAACTCAGCTGGGACACCGCTGAGGAAACTTGAAAGATGGCAGCATTTACACAGTCAACGTCCTCAGAGGTAACGGAGTTTAAGTCCGAGAAATCAAGATCTGTTGCTGCAGCTCTCTCTGGAGCCTGAGGCTCGGACCTGACAGATCCCCTCTCGCAACACTCACAATGAATGAGTGCTGCAGTAGTCTTGCGAGAACGGCTGGGACAGTTAATAATAAAGTGCCCTGACTTACCACAATAAAAACATAGATTCTCCTTAAAACGATGTTCCTTGCGTGCATCAACTAACCCGTCGTAGTAAAGAGTCTACCTGCATGGGTTCAGGTTCAGGTTCCCGTGTAATCCTATTCAAAGGTTCCTTAGCTGGAGAGGAAGGTAGGAAAAGGTTAGTACGATTGCTTTCGAACCATCTCTCTTGCCTGCGTTCAGTTAAACGAGTATCAATACGGATGCAGTAGTTAATAAAGTCACCTAACGCAGTGGGAGGGTCGGCACGAGCAAGTTCATCCTTAATCAGTGGGGATAACCCCTTTCGAAAATAGATTTTTTGGCGGAATTGTCCCAGGTGGTATCAAGGGCCCATCTCCTGAAATCCAAGGCATATTCAGCTACCGAGTGCTTACCTTGGCGCAAAGCTAACATGGCTGCTTCAGCTGTTGCACCTCGATTGGGGTCATCAAACACCTGCCCCATGGCTGAAATAAAATCATCAAGGTGATTCAAACAATCATCCTCAGTCTCAATCAGAGGGTTTGCCCATATCAAAGCCTTGTTGGTAAGCAACATAATTATAGTAAGCACCTTAGATCGTTCAGTAGGAAATTGTGAAGCATGTGCAGAAAAAAAAAGATTGCATTGATTAACAAATCCCCTGAATTTTTCACGTTCACCACCAAAACGAAAAGGGGGCAACTTGGGAATCCCAGAACTCGGGGCCACGGCAGGAGCCTGGACTCGCCCCTCCAGAACCTCAATCCTGGCTCGCAAATCCTGGGTAGTCTGTCCAACCACTTGCAAATTGTGATTATTTAGGTCCTGAAGATTTGTAAAACGGGTCTTTATATTCTGCAAATCTGCAAGGATATTATCAGTCACTCCGCAAAGTTCCTTAATGCGGGCCTCCATTTTCCAGATCTTTTAAGACAGGATACTGGAAGAAGAGGAGAGAAAAAAAAACAATAGTGTTCACCTGTGGCAACACTGAAGAAAGAAAAAACTTTAAGGGAACTGCTCACCTGGAATGGTTGTGAGAAGTCACAACCACTATCATCACAGAAAGCTTTCAACCAGACATCTGGAATGGTTGTGAGAAGTCACAACCACTGTCATCACAGAAAGTACAACCGGACATCCGATATCCACAGTACAGCAGACAAGCCTTTCCAGACCCAGCAGACACTAACGTTTGGCTTCAGAATCTTGTAATGTATGTGGTACAGTTCATATAGCGTCTTGTGCTTGGGTGCGATGAAAATACTTGAGACACAGGTTGATAAAGAAAGTCTTGTATTGCTTCATACAAATTGGCAAAAATAAACACACAGGTTGCAAACACAGAAGCAGGAGACACAGCAGGCCAGAGTAATCTAAGCTCAGCAATAACTCTCCACAACAGATTCAGATCTTCTTCTCTGTTACCGCAAGTCCATGCAAACGTGAGGCTCTCAAGAGCAGAGTTCAGAGTCCACAAGTGCTTCAGAGTTCCTCAGTAGGAATGGCTGGAGTACAAGGTCCAAGGCTTCAGGAGTCAGAACACAGGTTCACTGCAGGCTAGATTCTGAAGCACTGATTGCTCAGCTGTGGCTGTTTAAGAAGCAAACGGAGAGAATCAGGGCGGGAACATGCAAGCTGGAAAACTCCATTTTGACTGAGGGCAAGATAGCTGCAGCAAAACAGAAAGCAAAATGGCCGACGAACAAACTGAGTTTCAGAAACAGATACACAGAACCTTACAGCACTCCCGGGCTGTGAAATACAAAGAGACAATTTTTGTTTATGCATTAAACATTAACATTAACTCGTCCCATCCGGGAGGTAAGGATTTCTTGAACGTTGCAAACAAAACATTAAATATAGAAAAATACAAAATATTAAATAGACATGTTCATATATTAAACGGCAAGATTCTTGTGAAGGACCCGCACCAAACCTTCAACGTGGGTCCTGGGTGGGCTGCAGGACATATGAATGCAGACCTCACTCAGTGCCACACCACACGGGTTTTATGTTCAGAGGTAAGTCAAGGCTTCGTGTGAAACCATTATAAGGCACCTTAGTGCAACTATTTACAAGATAAGTTCTGGGCTGGCACAGTCCTCAGCCTCTCAGTCCATTATAAGACACCATAAGGAAAAGACACATATATATATATATACTTTTTACAATATTCACATTAATTTGTTATAATTACTGCTGGTATCGAATGGGTATCTTCCCTTTTGTGATTCGCTCTGATCTACGTGGAGTAGCTTCAGGTATATTAAGTTGTGATCTGTCTGCACTGCGTAACGGCAAACTATAGAACTGCCTCAATCTTTCTATGGATCTGGCAAGCGTACTGATGGCTGGGCGGTGTGAGTCAGCTTCACCAGGGGATCCCATAGTATGGGGCGCTGCTTCTGATGATCCTTCTTGAGATTCCGTAGGTTGAGGTGTTGCTGGAATGGGTAACTCCTGAACGGACTCAACTGGCACCACGGACACAACTGGAGGTAGAACTTCCTCTTGTGGCTGATAAAACTGCAACACCGGAACTATTACAGCATCTCCCAGTCGAGGCCAATCCGCAGGAAAATCTCCCAGATCCGTGTGTATGACCTCTTCCTTTCCTTCTTCTTGATTGATGACAGGGTTCTTTTCACAAAGCTTTAAGGATTCTGGACACAATTTCAAATGGTCTCTGGACACAGTGGTTATTGTTCTTCCTCCGTCCTTACTGATGATACAAACTTTTCTGTTGTCATATTTAGAATCTTGTACAACGTAGGGTTCTTGTTCCCACTGGTTATCCAATTTGTGCATTTTCCTTTTCCTTTTTAATACCACTTCTCCAGGCATCAAAGGCTTGGCAGGAGCATTTCTGTTATAAATATCTTCCTGTTTTCTCCCGTGCCTTGTTGAGACTTTCTTCTACACAGATTTGCACTCGTCTGTACTGCTCTTGCCGATTGATGTCCCAGTTTTCAATGGCGTCGTCTGCCTCCGGTTCTACCACTCCAAGTTCTAAATCCATTGGTAGTCTTCCGGGCCTTGCTCTCATAAGATAGGCTGGAGTGCAGTTAGTGGAACTTACAGGTATATGGTTATACAAGTCAACCAAATCAGGTAGTAAGTCCGGCCATCGATTTTCTGTCTTCCAACGGTATGGATCTCAACAAGTCAAGGACAATATGGTTCATTTTTTCGCAAAGACCGTTGGTTTGAGGGTGGTATGGCGTTGTTCTAATTTTCTTGCACCCGTACATGTGACAGAATTCCTTGAATAAATCAGCTTCGAAAGCAGGTCCTTGATCGGTTAATACTTGCTCCGGATACCCATGCGGTCTGCAGAAGCTTGCTTGAAAGGTTTTCGCGGCCGTCACTGCGGTCTGATCCTTAACTGGAACAACCACCAGAAATCTGGAGTAATGGTCCACCATGGTCAGGGCGTATGAGTATCCAGATCTACTTGGCGACAGTTTGACGTGGTCCAGGGCCACAATCTCCAGGGGGCGAGTCGTCCGGATAGGTTGCAGGGGTGCCTTCTGACTACCGTAGTCCTTTCTTCTGAGACCACAGGGTCCACAGTTCCGACACCACCTCTCAATGGAGCTGCGCATCCCTACCCAGTAGAACCGGCATCTCAACAGGGTCTCCAGCTTTCTCCAGCCAAAGTGTCCTGCTTGATCGTGGTATGCTTCCAACACCATTGGGACGTCTGCCTTGGGGACCACGATTTGCCAGACCATCTCATGGGTTCTGGGGTTGACGTATCTCCTGCACAACTTCTCACGGTATAGGAACAACCTGCTTTTCTCGTTCCACAAGAGCTTGGCTGACATAGGTGCATCCTTTTCCAAAGAGGAGCCTTCCTGTCTTAACAACTCCTTGATGCGGCTGACCACTGGATCACTGTCCTGAGTCTCTTTCCAGCTGTGATGGGGTAAAGGATTTAATGTTGCACCATACTGCTTTCTGTTGACTCGATGCTCATGGACTACCCCATTTCGATGGAACGCAGGTAGCTCAATTTCTTCCAGGTCGTCCGATTCTTCTTCCGTATCAGAGTCATGCGGCATTCGAGACAATGCGTCAGCATTAGCATTCTTTCGACCTGCCCGGTACTTGATAGTAAACTGGTAATTGGACAACCGAGCCATCCATCGCTGCTCCATGGCACCCAGCTTGGCGGTTTCCAGGTGCGTTAAGGGGTTGTTATCTGTAAACGCAGTGAACCGATTGGAGGCCAGATAATGCTTAAATCTTTCAGTAATGGCCCAGACCAGCGCCAGAAACTCCAGCTTGAAACTGCTATAATTTTCCGGATTCCTTTCAGTTGGCCTGAGTTTTCTGCTGGCATATGCGATGACTTTTTCTTGGCCATTCTGCTTCTGACTGAGAACTGCTCCCAACCCTTCATTACTGGCGTCGGTGTACAACAGGAACGGTTGGCTGTAATCAGGATAGGTTAAGATCTCATCACCTGTAAGGATCTCTTTCATCTTTTGGAATGCTTCAGCCTGTTCCTTACCCCAATTAAAGGGAGGGTTTCTGCTCTTTAGGGATTGTCCTACTAGGAGGTCCTGTAAAGGAGCTGCCTTCTTCGTGTAATCTTTCACGAATCTCCTGTAGTAACCCGTTAGTCCCAGGAACTGTCGCACTTCCTTAAGGTTCTTCGGCTCCGGCCACTTCTGGATGGCAGTGACTTTCTCTGGGTCCGGCGCTACTCCTTCCGAACTGACGATGTGCCCCAAGTATTGTACCTTCTGTTTGAGTAGATGGCATTTTGAGGGTTTTAATTTCATCCCGTTACCTGGACAGGGACTCGAATACTTCTGCCAGGTGCTTCAGATGATTCTCATAAGTCTTGGAATACACGATGACGTTGTCTAGGTATAGCAGCACGGTTTCAAAATTGAGATGTCCCAGCAGTTCTCCATCACTCTCTGAAATGTTCCTGGGGCACTACTGAGCCCAAACGGCATTCTGTCGAACTCACAGAGCCCCATTGGGGTGGTGAAAGCCGTTTTCTCACGATCCTCCTCAGCCACAGCCACTTGCCAGTAACCACTAGTCAGATCAAGGGTAGAAAAGTAGTTAGCCGTTTTCAGAGCAGCTAATGATTCCTCTATGCGTGGTAACGGGTATGCATCCTTGTGTGTTATGCGGTTCACCTGCCTGTAATCCACACACATTCTCATACTACCATCTTTCTTTTTAACCAGAACTAGAGGGGCTGCCCAGGGGCTACAACTATCCCTTATCACCCCGGCCTTCTTCATATCATGCAACATTTCTTTAGCCTTCTGATAATGGGCTGGGGGTATAGGCCTATACCGCTCCTTGATGGGAGGATGACTGCCTGTAGGGATATGATGTTGGACTCCCTTAATTACCCCAAAATCAAGTGGGTGCTTGCTAAACACTTGGGCATACTCTTGCACCACCCGTAATACCCTTGCTTCTGGTGAGCGGGAGTGGTGTCCGTCCAACATGGAGTTGCTGACACCATTCCGCCACCTGAGTTGCTGGGTCATTGTCCTCCGCTATTTGACAGGAGTCTAAGGACTCAGCCGGAAGAATAGAATTATTGTCGACAGCATGTAGTTTAGCAATGGTTGCATAACGGGGTAAGTTTACCTCATCATCTCCCCAATTGAGTAGCCGTACCGGTACTCTTCCATTCACCACTTCTACTACCCCCCTAGCAGTCATAAGTGTAGGTCTATGTTCTGAATGGTGGGGTTCTACTACAGCTTGGTAATTCTGTCCTCTCAGACCTATGGCTGCCCTGCACCAGATAATCATTTCACTCATTGGGGGTATCACAATAGGATCCGAGTCAGTGACCCGTTCATTACCAATTTCGCCGTCTGTAAGCTTCGCTTGCTGCTGACACACAGGGCTCGGATCTCTCTTTGGATTACTCCTTTCTGCCTTGGTCGGGCAATTCAGCGAGCTGTTGGAGCAAGAACACAACTTCTCCCAAACAATTACCGATAATGTTAGTACCCAAAATTATATTTAACCCGTTCTCCTCATTTGCAGTCTTTACTACCAGAAGCCCCTGGTCTTTCAACTCCTCTCTGCCCACCTTTACATCTACACATTTTGTTCCGAGTACTTCTACAGGAAGACCATTAGAAGCATATACGGTAAAGTCAGGGCTCGGGGAATTAAGACTCTCCATTGACCAGTACTTAGTATATAGGGCATCAGGTATTAGGGTCACTTGGGACCCAGTGTCTAACAATGCCGGAACTGCAATACCATCTAAGATGATGGACAGGTAGGGTCGCCCACCCACATACCTGCGGTTCCAGTCTAAGGGGCCTGACGGGGATTTCCTGGGTGGTTGGCCCTTGGACCCAGGTTCTGCCCGTTTAAAGGACACTGTGGAGACATATGACCTTTCCGGTTGCATCGATAACAGATGATCTCTCGACGAGGGAGGGTGTTGATCAGAGGTCGCTCCTGGGGGTGGCGTTGTCCCCTCCGGGGGGGCGACGTCTTCTTTCTTCTCCGGTGCATCCACGGGACGTCTTCTGGGCGTCAGCTAACAAGATCTTCCCTTCCTCCTCTTTCCGCAGCTGCAGGGCACTCATCACAGCAGCCAGATTTTTAGTCAGCTGGCGCACCTCTGAGCGCAGACAATCCAATTCACTAGGGGGTGTCGCCTGCGTTTTTGGTTTCTGCCACTAACGGGGAACAGGGGGTTACTGCGGTTCCAGAGTGACTTCACCCTGATGATGTTGGGTTGCCACCTCAGGTTTGCCACGGGGCCGCAGCCCTTTTATTGCCATGTCTTTTAGGGCATCAAAGGTAGCATCCGGATGATCTAAGGACCACCAGTTTACAGTTCTGCGTTCTCTTGGGATCTCAATCCCTGGATAAATTGTTCTTTCAGCATTTTTATTCTCATCGATAGCATTTTAAATTATTAATCTGCTTAAGAGCTCTCAGGGCTCCTTGTAGTCGGCAAGCGTAGTCCCGGATGCTGTCACCTGGCTGTTGTGAACAGTGATAGAAGGCCATCCGGAGATCCGTTTCTGTGCGGTCTTCAAATATGGCATGCAGCTTAAGGAAGATCGCAGGTACCGACTCCTGATCAACGGTATCCCAAGTCTCCACTTCCCTCTCAGCAGCGCCAGTTAGCTGCCCTATTAGCACAGCAGCTTTTTGTCTCTCAGGCATTGAGTACATTTCTAGGATGCTGCATAACTTCCGCTTGAAGCCTGCTAATGTGCCTGGCTCACCGCTGTACTGGGGAAGCCATTTCGCCCCTGGCATATATGGAAGCGTTAGTGGCATGATCGGGACTACCGGACTGGGTGCTGGACCTGCACCCCCATTGGCGCTACAATACCAGGCGGTGCGGGATTGGGGCCTCCGGCCGGGGCCGCACTGTCAGCCGGTTGTTGTGACATCTTAGCGCCCTCTTGGTTAACGGAGCTACCGGTTTCAGATGCTGCTACTTCACAGGCACAGCAGTGGGAACAGGACCTTCGTCGCAGGCGCTCTGATGTCAGAGCGTTCACTTCTGTTGCAGGACCTGCCGCTGAGTCAGAGCCGGGGGCGTGTCCAAGACTTTGCGCGCTGTTTCAGGTACGCCCACCTTCTTCTCCAGCGCCTTAGGGCGCGAATCTGGCGGCAAATATGGCGGTATTTGGCGCCAAACAATAGCAACAGTCTTTTTCATCAAAACACTCCACAGGCACACAGGGCTCGCAATGCTGCAAGTTTTCGTATCCTGTTGTGACGCCAAAGTTTTGTGTCGACCCGCCACCACAATTGTGGGTTACCAGGGCAATGGGGTACTCAGAGCCGAGCCCATGGAAGTCTATGGGGATGTCACAGGTAGCGTTGGCTCGGTCTGTGGCCCTGGCGGTCTGGCGTATGTTGGGGGAATATTTACAGGGGATAGATATATTTACAGTTCGTGACGCCACCTGTAGTCTCTGGTAATTTGTACCAGCGCTGCTGTAGATCTCTGAGGGGATGGTGAGGCAGCTAGATGTCGGGTCCCCTACAGGTGGGACTCTTCCCTCAGGTCGATGGTTATGGTGGGGTTGTGCAGGCATGCAATTAAATAACTCAGTCTCACACCGTCAGCATCTTTCCATACCTTTTTACTTGTAAGATGGTAAGGCAGGTCCCAGGGAGGCTGATGGGGTTGATGGAGGATGAGTTTTGAGGCAATGGTTGAGCAAGGCAGGGCCTCCTTTACTTTCAAAATGATGATGAGTCCAACCAGCATAAAGCGTAGTTCCCTCTATAAACTCCAGCTTCTCCAAGCTGTACTGCCCGGTCAGTTTTGTGGTGGGAGCCTTTCCGGTGATGAAACTAGGTTCTTATATGCTTGGCCTAGCTCAAAGTTTCCTATTCCACCTGACTCCTGTTACGTACTGACACTTCAAGGCTGCTTTCTGTTACCTAAGGTCCAGTAAGCCTCTGGTCTTTCTACCACTATGCGTGAAGCGATAGTGATGCTTCGGTCTCCAGTGACCGGTGACAACGTGCAGGACTTCTCCAATCCTATAGCACTCAGAATTCCTACCACTGTGCCTTTCGACTTGCTCACACTCTCAATAACTGTCTCAGTCCGTCTGCCAGTGGGGCACAGCTCTGACCAGGCTGAGGTAATCTGGCTCACCTTTACTGGCCTCCACTTCTCTGAACTGCACAACAGTGGGATCACTCAGTTCTGAGCCACCCAAGCTAGACTCTGCTCCTTCCTCCTCACAGGTCCAGGCTAGACTCCCACTGACTGACTCTGAACAACTCCCTGTGGGTGTGTCTAAGTGTATGTGATTTTCATGTAGAGCCCTTAACCATTACCTCTCCACTCATCCTCCTGTTATTGTGTACCTTAAATACCAGGGCTACACAGTATCAACAGGATAGGATTAGATACACAGCTCAGCAGTCAGGATCACACAGGATAGGATTAGATACCATAGCTCAGCAGTCAGTATCACACCCTAATAGGATTAGATACACAGCTCAGCAGACAGTATCACACAGGACAGGGTTTAGATACAGGGCTCAGCAGACAGTATCACACAGGATAGGATTAGATACACAGCTCTGCAGACAGTATCACACAGGATAGGATTAGATACACGGCTCAGCAGTCAGGATCACACAGGATAGGATTAGATACAAGCTCAGCAGTCAGTATCACACCTAATAGGATTATATACACAGCTCAGCAGACGTATCACACAGGACAGGGTTAATACAGGGCTCAGCAGACAGTATCACACAGGTTTTGGGTTAGATACACGGCCTCAGCAGACGTATCACACAGCTAGGATTAGATACACGGCTCAGCAGTCAGTATCACACAGCATGGATTTGGGTAACAGGTCCCGAGTAGTAACAAAAGGATCGGATTAGATACACGGCCCCAGCAGACAAAATACGGATAGGATTAGATACATGGCTCAGCAGTCAGGATCACACAGGATGGATTAGTTACACAGCTCGCAGTCATTCATAAAACAGGATAGGATTAGATACAAAGCTTTAGCAGACAGTATCACACAGGATGGATTAGATACATGGCTCAGCAGTCAGTATCACACCCAATTGGATTATTACACAGCTCAGCAGACAGATCACAAAAGGACAGGGTTAGATAGGGCTCAGGGAGACAGTATCACACAGGATGGATTAGATACACGGTTAAGCAGACAGTTATCACACAGCTAGGATTAGATACACAGCTCAGCAGTTTAGTATCACACAGCATTGGGATTAGATAACAGGTCAGCAGGGGCAGTATCAACAGGACGGATTAGATACCCGGCCTCAGCAGACAGTAACACAAAAGGATAGGATTAGATACATGGCTCAGCAGTCATCATCCCCACAGGATGGATTAGATACATGGCTCAGCATCAGTATCACCCTAATTGGATTAGATACAAGCTCTGCAGAAAGTATCAAAAGGATAAGGGGTTAGATACATGGCTCAGCAGACAGTATCACACAGCATAGGATTAGTTTTTAAAAACCAGGTCAGTTTTTCACACAGAATTTGGTTGGGGTAAAAAGGTCAGCGAAAGTATACAAGGAAGGTTAAAATACAGGCTCAGAGACAGTATAAAGGAGAGGATTTAAAAAAAAAGTGGGTAAATGTGGATTTTTCTGCGTTGCTGAATAACTCAGGCCATGTAGCCTTAAATTGTGATTTTTTAAAGGGTTTTAAAGTACAAGTTGTTATCAGGGACAAATTTTTGCAGAGGGGATATCTCTAAAGTTTTTTTGGAAAAATTGGTGGGAAAAATTTTGATCAAAAATCTTTTTTCCTGGTAAAGGCCCCTTTCGTTTTTTTTCCCCTCCGACCCATAAGGGGGGATTAGTTTAAAAGGGTTAGCAGACGTTCCCCCCAATAGGATTGTTACAGGGCTCGAGAAGTATAAACAGGTTGGTTTGAAAAAAGGCTCAGAGACTTTTCAAACGGAAAATAGGATTAGTACACGGTCGCGACAGTATACAAAGGATGGTTTAATAAAAAAGGGGCTCACAGTCGAATACCCCAAAATAGGATTAGACCCCATGGCTCGCATTCGGAATCAACCAAATGGTTAGAATTTTTGGTCAGCAGTCGAATCCACAATAGGATTAGTTCACGGCTCAGCAGCAGTATCCACGGAAGGTTTGGGGTCCCAAAAGGGGTCAGACTGGAACACTTGGGGCCCCCCACCGAGAAAATCATTTTGGGGCCACTAGAGCTAAAGAATAAATTTAAGACCACCAATTGTGGGTTTTTAAAACATGCAATTTTTAAGGGGTTAAATTTTTAAGGTAGTAAAAATTTATTTATTTTGGAAAGAGTTGGGGTACCTTCCTCTAGTTTTTAAAAATTTTGCCCCCCTCATGGGTTTTTAATACTCCCCCCTTTAATAGGGTATTATTTTCCCCCCTCATAGGGTATAATGCCCCCCCCATAGGGTATAATTTTTCCCCCCTTTTCATAGGGTAAATGCTGCCCCCCCTCATGGGTTAAAACTGCTCCCCCTCATAAGGTTTTAAATTCCCCCCCCCTTTAGGGTTAATTTTGCCCCCCTCTGGGTTTAAAACCCCTTCCCCTCATGGGGGGAAAGCTGCCCCCCCCCTAAAAGGTATAATTACCCCCCCTATTTTATAATGTCCCCCCCCTCATGGGGTTATGGGGGCCCCCTTTTAGGGTTATTTTTTCCCCCCCCAAAAGGGGGTTTTTTTGCGTCCTCTTTTTGGGTGTAATACTGCCCCCCTAATAGGGAAAAATGTGCCCCCTTCTAGGGTTAATTTTCCCCCCTCAGGGGGGTTATAATATGCCCCTTCTGGGGTATTGTTTTTTAAAAGGTGCTGAGGAGGGCGGCAAAAAGGAAAAATACCAGTGCATTTGGGAAATTTTTTGAGATTGTTTTTTTAACCGGGGGACAACCACCGAAAAAAGAGGCGCCTGGGAGCTTCCTACTTGGTCCCAAAAGCCTGCACACCTGAGAAAAAACTACCCTAAAGATAAATGGGGAAAATATCTCCCCTAGCAGGAAAAACCCCAAAAAAAAAAAAAAAACCCCCCCAAAATGTTTTGGCGGGTTTGAAAGAAAAATAGGGGCAAGAAAAAAATTGTTGAGCAAAAGCTGGGGGGCCCAAAAAAAAAATTAAAAAGGGAAAAGGGAAAGGGTTTTTGAATCCCGGGGAAAACCGGGGAAAAAACCCCCAAATTTTACTAATTTAAAATCCCCTGAACCACGCCTCTACCCCCAAAAAAAAGTTCTTGGTGAAACAAAAACAGAGCCCGAAAAAAGGAAAAACCCCAAATACAAAAAAAAGGGGGTGGCCCCAAATGAGGGGCCCCAAAACCCCCCCGGGGGGGCCCCAAAAGGCCCCCCCCAAAAAAATGAAGGCCCCAAATGAAAAATATAGAAAAAAAACAAAAAAAAAAATTTTTTTACTGATAGCAGGGGATGCAGGACCCCCCACAGAGGTAAAGGGAAAAAATGGAAAAAGGATTCAGACCAAAAACAATTTCCCGGAACCCTGTGGGAAAATTACTCCCTTTAAAAACAAACAGAAAAACCTGTTCCAGTCCTCACAACCTTTTATAGTAAGCTTGAACCACCAGAGGGGCCTCTCCCCCGAACTCATCTAAACCCTTCAAAACAGTACCCCCCCCTTGGGGGGGTTTTACCCGGGCCCCCCATTGGAAACGGGGCGGTCGGTGAGTTCTTGTACGAAAAAGTCCCCAAAAAATCGGGAAAAAAAACCTGGTTTTCCTTTTTGTCAAAAAAATTTTTCTCAGGAATCCCGAAAAAAACCAAAACGTGCTAAGGGAAAAACAACGGCACCAATTCAGAGGGGAAGGCAACTTAGGTAATGGCCAAGTGTTTTTTTTGGGAAAAAACCCTTTAAAAAAATTTTTCCCCAGAGGGGTTCATTTTTAAAAAAACCCCGGAAAAGATCGGAAAAAAAAATAAATAGAGATATGGGTCCTGGTTTTTTTGGGGCCAGGAATGGCATCAAAAAAACCTTTTGGCGGGGGGGCGGGGCTTGGAGCGGGGGGTTTTTCCCGCGGAAAACTGCAAAAATTTTTCCCTGACTTCGCGAGAAAGGGGTTTGGCCCCACCAAAAGGACCGGCCCCCCAAATAATTTTCTTGGCCCCAAAAATTCCGGGACCCCCAAGCCAAGGGGGAACCCCAATGAATCTGGGGCCCATAACATTTTTTTTTCCTTTTGGCCGGGGCAAACAATTTTCCAAAGGGGCAGGGGGGGGGCCTCCCCTCCTGACCCCCCCCCGGCCCCAAGTCAAAAATTGGGGCGAGAGGCCCCGGAAAAAAACTCCCCCCTCCTTAAAAATAAAAGGGATTATTAGTAAGGGGGGGTAAAAAAAGGGAAAAATCTCGTGAGGGCATCCCCCTTTAACTTCTTAGCCCCAGGAAAAAGGAAACCAAAAATTTAAAAAATTTTTGAAAAAACAAGGCCCAACTGGCCTTTTGGGGATTGAGTGTTGGCAGTTCCCCGAAACCCGGGTTTTCTTTTGGTCCGAAGGGCCCCCACCACTGGATGTTTGGCCCCTCCCCCAATGTTCCATTTTTTAAAAAAGCCCACTTAAGGCCAAATAACCCTTTTTTCCCCCGCCCCAAAAACTTTTTAGTAGGAGAAAATTTTCGAGAGAAAAAGGCAAAGGGGGTTTCTTTTAGAGGTCTCGGAAAATTTTTTTTTGGGAAAAAAACGGCCCTTTTCCCCAATTTAGGGGCATCAAACCCCAACCCCGAAAGGCCCGAGAAAACATCGGGGCCCCGCCCAAAAAACAGGGGGAAAAAGTAAAAACTTGTTAATTCCCCGAAAAACGGGGAGGGGCCCCAGGGGGCCAATTCACCCCCACCCGGGGAAACCCCTTTTTTTCAAATCAGTTAAGGGGTTTAAAATTTTAAAGAAAAATTCCCCCAAAAAATTTACGAAAAAAAAGGCCCCAAAAAAAAAATCTCTAAAAAAGCCTTTAATGGTTTTTGGACCCAATCACAGGGCCCCAAATTTTTAGGGGGCCATTTTTAAAAAAAATTCACAGAAATATTGTTCAAAGGGGGGGGATAACAATACGGGCCCTTTTTAATGAACCTTTTTTTTTGGCCCCCAAAAAAAAAAAGGGGCCCCTTTTAAGGGTAAAGGGGGATGGTCGAAAAAAAACCCCCCTTTTTCCCAAATTTTTCCCCTTGAAAAAAAGCCCCCAATAGGTCTTTTTAAAAGGTACAAAAAAGGGTTAAAAATTAAGGCGATTTGGGGAAATTTTTCCCCCCCCGGCCCCTTTTTTAAAAAAGGGGGCCCCATTTTTTAAGGTTAGGGGGGGGGTAAGGATGAGATTTACTTTCGAAAAACACATCAGAAAAATAAAAAACAAAAAGGGGGGGAACCCTTGCCTGGGGGGGGGAAAAAAAAACCGGATTTGGGGGTTTTTAAAAACACATTCCCCCCCCCAAAAAGGGTTTCCCAGACACTTTTTTCCCCCCCCAAAAACATTTTTATGAGACAAAAACCCCAAAGGGGGAAAACCCCCCCCAAAAATTTTGTCAGGCGATTATATAAAACCCAAAAAATTTTAAAAAGATTTCCTTGGTGATCAGGTTCAACCCTTTTACACCTGATTTAGAAACGGGGGGTTTTTTCGGGGGCCAAAAAAGGGGTTTTAAAATCGCCCCCAGTAGGGGAATAGATTCGGGGGGGGTTTTTGGGGGGAAACCCCCAAAAAACGTTTAAAAATCTTTAATCCATGGTTAATAGTGTCCAGAAAAAAAAAACCCTGAAAAAAAAATGAGGAAGAGAAAATTTTATCGAGTGACAGTTAATAAAAAATTTTTGTCTAAAAAACCCCCCAAAAAGGCAACTGAGCGTGAAAAAACCCCCTTCCCCCCGCGGGGGGGCCCAGCCTGAAAAAAGCATGGGGCACCCCCCAAAAGGGAAAAAAAAAAAACCTTTTGCGCTTTCGAAATAAGGGACCGTCCCCCCCAAAAAACCCCAAACTCTATCAAAAGCGGGGCCCCGAGTTGGTCAAAAGGCAACCCCCCCCCACGAAATACTTCCCCCCCCCAAAAAAAGTTGTCAATTTGAATCGTAAGACATAGAATATTAAAGACCAGAGGGGAAGGGCCCCCCATTAAACCCTTTTACATTATCCGCGGCCCCTTCCGGAAAAGGGCCCCCAAAGCGTTTTTTCCCCATTTGGTCGGGAAAGCCCCTGGGGAATTCTCTGACAGTATAATCAGCTTCATCAAGCCCTTTTTTTAAATGCCAACAGGCTTTTTCAGCTTGACCCGGGGCCCCCTTTAGGCTCTTTGTTCAACCCCCAACCCCCTTAAAAAAAGGGCTTCAAACTTCACTAAAAAGGGGGAAAATCCCCGGTTTTTCCAGGGAAAAAAAAGCCCAATCTGAGGACCCCCGGAGGAGGGGGGATGTAATTTAAAATGGGGGGGGGTTTTCCCCTGGGATTGATTTTAAGGAAAAAAAAAAATTTAAAAAAAATTTTTTTTTAAAATTTAAAAAATTAAAAGGGGGGACCCCCAAAAAACAAATCGGGGCGGGGGGCCCCCGGGGGTTCCAAAACCCCGAACCAAGAAATGCATTTTTCTAAAAACCCCTTTTTTGGGCCCCAACTGCCCCCCCGGGCCCCAAAAAAATGTGAAAACCCCCCAAATTGGGAAAAAAAGTCCCCCCCCAGCACCCTTTGTTTTCGGGGGGAAAAAAAAAAAAAAAAAATGCAAAAAAAAAAAAAAAATATCTCTGACAACTTTTTTTCCCTTCAAAATATTTTTTTCCTTCTGGGGGGAAAAAATTTCCCCCTTTTTATGGGGGGGGTTTTTTTAAAATTTTTTGTTAGGGGTTTGGGGGAGGGTGAGGTAAAAAAAGGAAAACCAGGCAGTTGGAAAAACTATAAAAATTGCATTCCCCCGCCTAAAACCCAAACTAGAGGCCCAGCGTGGAGCGTTCCTACGTTGGCCCCAACCCCCCGCCCCCACCCCCCGAGAAAAAAATTTTAACCCCAAAAAATTTTAAAAATTGGGGAAACTATTGCCCGTAGCAAAAACCCCCCCAAAAATTTTTAAAAACCCCCCCCAAAAAAAGTAATGGGGTTTTTGACAAGGGGAAAATCTGCCCCCAGAAAAAAAATTTTTTTTGGGAAAACCCCCGGGGGGGCCCAAAAAAAACAAAAAAAAAAAAGGGCCCCGGGAAAGGGGCCCCTTTCTGCAACCCCCCAGAAAACCTGAAAAAACCCCAACTTACTAATTTCAAAATTTACCTGAGTTTTACACGAAACCCCTTTAAAAAAAATTAGTTCTTGGTGTAAAAAAACGCACCCCAAATAAAAAAATTTTTGGGAAAAAGGGAAAAAAAAAAAAAACAGGGGGTTTGGGGCCAAAAAAAAGGGGGGGGAAAAACCCCCCCGGGGGGGGGCCCCCGAAGGCCCACAAAAAGTGCAGGCCCCCAAAAGAAAAAAAATAAAAAAAAACCCCAAAAAAAAAGAAATTGTCTTATTGTTAGCAGGAGTGCAGACAGGGGACGCAGGTAAAAGGGAAAACGGGGGAAAAAACGGATTCGACCAGAAAAAATTTACCCCCGGAAAACCCCGATGGGAAATTACCCCCCTTAAAATTTTAAAAACAATCGTAACACCTGTTTCCCCGGGGCCCCACAACCCCCATAGTCCCCTTGTAACCCCGGGGGGCCTCTGTTTAAAAATCATCTCAAACCTTAACCAGGGTATAATGTGCCCCTTTTTAGGGGTTAATTTTGCCCCCCCCAAAAAGGGGGTTTTGTCCCCCCCCCTCAAAAGGGGAAAAGGTTTCCCCCCCCCTTTTGGGGGTAATGCTCCCCCCCTTTGGGGAAAAAAGCTGCCCCCCCCCTGGGGGGTAATGTCCCCCCCCCAAAGGGTAAAAAAACTCCCCCCCCTATAGGGTATAATACTGCCCCCCCTTTTTGGGGTTTTAAACTGCCCCCCCTCGGGGGGGTTTTAAGGGGGGGCCCCCCCCTTTTTTTTAAAATTTACTGCCCCCCCTCATGGGATAATGAAACCCCTCTCATAGGGATAATGGCCCCCCTTTTTTAGGGGATAATATCCCCCCCCAATAGGGTATAATGCCCCCCCTCTTTTGGGTAAAAAAGCTGCCCCCTCACAGGGGAAAATTTTTGCCTCCCCCTTTTTAAGGTAAAAAGAAAACCCCCCCATTTTTTAAAAGTTTGGGCCCCCCCTGGGGGGTTTAAAGCTGCCCCCTTTATGGGGGATAAAACCCCGCTCCCTCTGGGTTTTTTTCTGCCCCCCCTCATAGGGTAAAATTTTCCCCCCCCCAGAGTATAATTCGGGGCCCCCCATAGGTATAATGCTGTCCCTCTCATAGGGTTTAATGCTCCCCCCCCATAGGTTTTTAAAGTGTCCCTCTAAAAGGGGTTTTAAAGTGCTCCCCCCCCATAATGTAAAGCCCCCATAAGGGGTATAATATTTTCCCCCCCTCATAGGGTATAATGCTCCCCCCCCCATAAGGTTTTACTGCCCCCTTCTAGGGTATAAAATGCCCCTCTCATGGGGGTATAATTGGGGGGGGGGGCCCCCCCCAAGGGTTTTTAAAAGGGGCCCAAAATTATAGGGTATAATACTGCCCCCCCCATAGGGTAAATGTGCCCCCTTTTTTGGGGTTTAAAAAACTGCCCCCTTTTGGGGATAATGCTGCCCCCCCTCATGGGGGTTTTAAAAAGTTTCCCCCCTTTTTTTCCCCAGGGTTTTTAAATTCTGCCCCCTCTCATGGGGGGTTTTTAAAGTTGCCCCTCTCATGAGTATAATGTTTTCCCCCTTCTTTGGGAAAAGTCCCCCCCTTAAAATTTGGGTTTTTAAAGCTGCCCCCCCCTCATAGGGTTTTTTAAATTTCTCCCTAGTAGGGTAGATAGATAGATAGAAAAAATAGTTTTAAAATACGTAGATATAGAGTAAAAAAAAAAACCCACAATATTCCCTTTTTCCCCCCCCCCTGTTCCGGGGGGGGTGGCTCTTTTTCAGTGTCGGAGCTGCGTCTGCCGCACACACAGCGGTTTTTTTTCCAAAAGGGGGAAAGGATTTCATGGAAAAGGGCTGGGGGGTGAAAGGGAGGGGGGGACTAAAAAGGGGAGGAGGTCATCTGACCTCTTCTCCTTACAAAATGGGGCGGCGGCCCCTAATTTAAATCCCCCATAGCGGCCCCGGGGGGCCCCTGGGGGCCCCCGGGGGGGGGGGGGGTAGCGGGGGGCCCTGGCCCCCCCCCCCTGATTTGGGGGAAAATACGGGGGAAGGGGAGGCAAAGTTTGCGGCTAAAGTGAAAGTTTTCCCCTTTACCCCCATGGGGGCGGGGGGAAGCAGTGAATATTCATTTCTTTTTGCCCGGGGGGAAGGGGTCCTGACCCCGTCACTGTGTGCTGGGGGAAAAGGGCCCCCTTTTCAGTGGTGGTGGCCCCCCTTTTTAAACGACACCCCACGGGGGGGGGCCGGAAAACAGCGGGGGCCCTGGGAAAAATGGCCCCCGTTTCCCCGAAAAATGCCGGGCCCACCCGGGTGCGGGCCCCCCGGAGAATCCCCTGGTTCCGGTGGGCCCCGACCCGGGGACAAGGCAAGCAGACAGTACATGTGAAGGTTAGATACTGACTTTGTAGGGGAGTATCAAAAGGGGGTGGATTAAAATACACGGCTCGAGGGGAGTATCACACAGGGGCAGGATTGATACACAGTCCAGTTATATCAACAGGAAGGTTGGTAAAAGGCTCAGCAGTCGGGGGGTCACGGTGCCCATTTCCGCCTGTCCCCCTTTCTAAAAAATTTTTGGGCCTTCCCCCTTTTTTGTCCTGAAAAAAAAACCTTTTGTTTTTTTTTGTCCCAAATTTCAGCCCTTTTGTTCGTGTTTAACCCTTAAGGGGCCCCCAGTAAGGGCTGAAAGGAACCAAAAATTGTTTTAGATGTGAATGCCCCCCCAAAAAAATACTAACGCACGTGTGCATCCCCCTTCAGTCGTACCCTGAGCATGCTTACCAATACAGCCCCTTTAAAGAGCCAGCTGCACCTGTTGTACCACACTGGCCCCTCGGCAAGCCCTGGCCAGCCTTCATAAGCTGCATGGGGCCCATCTTCTGGAGTGACCTGCTGTATTCTTCCAACAAACGGCTCAACCCCAGTCATAGGTTGTGCCAGTATAGCAGCTCATCCTCTCTCACTATATGGACAGGTGTGGCTCTGTTTCTTGCAAGAATGTTTTTTAATTTGGACAACCACATTAATCTCTCCCCCCACCTCTTTATATAGCTTTACTATAACCCCAGATCTTCTGGTATCACTGACTATGCAGCAGTGAGTGCAATCATACAAGTACTTAATCCTCAGATACATATCTATATGTTTGCACATTTTATAAGTTTATAATCTACATTTGTATGTTGATTCAGTTCCCTATTGGCCAAAAGATGGCGACACTGAACATTATGATTTCATCTTTTATATACTGTATATTTATTTTGCGCTGATTTCTTCCTCGGATTACTGTGATCCCGGCTCTTAGTGGAAAGTATGTTGCATTTATGTTTCACCTCTCATCTGAAACATTACTGTGAGTTAGGAAATAATAAATCAATTATAGGTGATATTAATTCTGACTCAAAGAGTGGAAGTAGTAAGGTAAAAAAATATTTATTAATGTTTTGAAAACTATTTTCACATTTTGAGTATTATTTTAAAAGTATGTGTACCTAGATTTAGGGTTTCCCAACTCCAGTCCTCATGGCCCACCAACAGGTCATGTTTTCAGGATTTCCTTAGTATTGCCCAGGTGATAATTGCATCACCTGTCAGTACAATAGAAGGGAAATCCTGAAAACATGACCTGTTGGTGGGCCATGAGGATGGAGTTGGGGAAACCCTTGCCCTAGATCTATCACTGTTACCAGTCACTATATGTAACAAGTGATGGATGGTGACGGCATCTCTGCCCTGCTAGAATGATGACGTTTATCCCATTATTTTGGCATTGAGTTGCTGGAGGGCGACATCCTTATTCACTGTGGAGTTATCCTGTAACATAATTACTGCAGGTCACAGCTGTTCTGTTACATTGCAGGCCCCGCGTAAAGTCCTGGATGCATCTTCAGTGCCAATACATATCTATATAATAATATAATAATAATAATAATCTTTATATATATATAGCGCCATCATATTCCGCAGCGCTTTACAGTTTAAACAGTTTCAGAACACAAGTCATAAGTAACAACGTTAATACAATAATTAAGCAAAATAAGCCGCCCTGCTCGTGAGAGCTTACAATCTACATGAGGTGGGGAGATTACAAAGTACAGGTGTGTATATACAATGGTGTATTTACAATGATGGTCCAGCCATCTTGAGGGAGTGAGGGATGGATGGAGATAGTGAATGGGCTACACACAACACTTACACATAGAATGGACTTTGATTAGTGAATGTGATAGGCCGCTTGAACAGTTGTGTTTATATTGCAACTTAAATATATCGTTCTTTAGGCCGGAGTCACACACAAACTACAAAAAATCGGACCGTTTTAGTCGGGTCGTTTATAGACCAAAATATAATGAACAGACATCCGTTCTGGCATCCGATTTTCCTGGAAAAGATGCGATTTAGTTGCATCTGACCATAGTTGTAACATCCGATTTACATCCGACTTGCGAGATTTTCTTGCAGGCTTGCAAAACGGACATTATAATTGGATCAAAAGAATAGTATTTCAATCACAAAAAATAGAATAGATATATACACATAGAACACATTATATATATATATATATATATATATATATATATTATATACATGTCCATTGTGACAATATATATAATTACATATATTTATGTTCATACACTTCTACATAGTATAATAGCCGCTAATTCAATTGCCGGCTTTTGTGAAAGTACAGAACCCGACATGAAAGACACATGGTTTATATACAGTTAACCATGTCATTTCATGTAGTTTGATAATGGTTTTAACTTACAATTACATGAGTGTTATGTGTGCAAAATTTCTACATGTAGTGGTTAATTAAATGTGTAAATTCGTTGAAAATAAATGTGTGGGCTCCCGCTGTATTTTCTCCACCAGACAGACAAAGCAAGCGAGTGGGGGCAGATAATAATAGCCCAGGGAGGGTGCATTTATTTTGTGCCCCCCCTGGCTACTAACATCTGCCCCCAGCCACCCCAGAAAAGGCAAATTCTATTATTTGATTCGCCCTTTCTGGCACTTTGCCCGTCTATTCCCATTGCCTGTAGCGGTGGCGAATGGGTTAATAAGGGGTTAAAGCCAACCTTGCAATTGAAAGGTGACTTTAAGCCTGGTTATTATTGAGAGCTGTCAATTAGACAACTATCAATTATTAATCCTATTGTATGAAAGAAAAATCAAACACCACACAAATTTAAAAAAAAATCATTTTAATGAAATAAGCAAACAGTTTTTGACCATCTTTTATTTTCCTGCTAAAACCATTTCCTGTAATAAAAATAAAATAAAAAAGCAAAATGATTCTTACTATCTGATGCAACGGTCAAGTCCCACGCTGTAATCCATCAGAAGGGTTAACAGGTTACAGCTAGCAGGCAGCTAATGCTGCTGCTGAGCTGTTACCCCCTGAATGAATCAGTTCCTCTCCCGGCGAAAGGAGAGGAAGTGGATTAATGTGTGAAGCTTAATTGATTTTTTCCCACTTTCACTTCAGGTCAGGTCACCTGACCTGCCCTGAAGTGAAAGTGGGAAAGCAATCAATTAAGCTTCCACACTAATCACTTCCTCTCCTGTCGTCGGGAGAGGAAACTGATCAATTCAGGGGATTACAGCTGAGCAATAAATTATGTTCCAAAACTGTGTCTTTATTTCATTAAAAGGATTAATAATTTAATGTGTGTGTTTTTTTTCCTTTCATACAATAGGATTAATAATTGATAGTTGTCAAATTGACAACTCTCAATTATTAACCTTGTTAAAGTCACCTTTCATTGCAAGGTGGCTTTAACCCCTTATTTAACCCATTCGCCACCGCTACATGGCAATGGGAATAGACGGGCAAAGTGCCAGGAAGGGCGACTCTAATTATAGTTTGACTTTTCTGGGGTGGCTAGGGGCAGTGTTAGTAGCCAGGGGGGGCACAAAATAAATGCACCCTCCCTGGGCTATTATTATCTGCCCCCACTCGCTTGCTTTGTCTGTCTGGTGGAGAAAATACAGCGGGAGCCCACGCATTTTTTTTCAATGAATTTACACCTTTAATTAACCCCTATATGTGTGAAATTTCACACACATACACTCATGTAATTGTAAGTTAAAACCATATATCAAAATACATGAATGACATGGTTAACTGTATGTAAACCATGTGTCATTTCATGTCGGGTTCTGTACTTTCACAAAAGCTGGCAATTGAATTAGCGGCTATTACAGTATGTAGAAGTGTATGAACTATAAATATATGTATATATATATGTCACAATGACATATATATATATGTATTCTATGTGTATATATCTATTCTTTATTAAAGCTGTCAGTGTGATTTTACAGTATAGTCGGGGATGAATTGCCGGTTTTTTCTAAAGGACACCGGTGCGATTTAATCGCAAGTCACACGTGCGGTCGTTTGTAATCCGATTTTTCATCGCTCCCATAGACTTGCATTGGTGATAGTCGACCCACAATCAGTGACAATCGCAGCATGCTGCGATTGCACTCGGACGTTTAAAACGGCCACAAAAAATCGGATACTGGGAGCTGCTCCATAGATTAACATAGGTCCAACTGCAATGCGATATTTCATCGCATTGCAGTCGTCCGATTTTGTCGCCAGTGTAACGCCGGCCTTATAGGCTTAGTAGAGCGCTGGCGAGGAGCCAAAGTGCAGCAGCGACATTTATGGACATGACATGAATGCTTTACATTTCGTCATCAGTAATACCTGTGACTTTTGATGTTTCATGCAAAGCAATAGGATTTTAAGGTATGTAGCCAGATAAGTGTTAATCTAAAATAATGATAACACAATAAGAACAGAAAGGATACAATTGCTACAAACAATGTTTAAAATCAGTCACTAAGTGCTAAATGTTAGAGTTGCATGTGACTTTGTAACAAAACATAACTTTTTGCTCAAAAAAAGGAAAATGGGTTAATGATAAAAATAAGGAACATTTTTTTATTTCAAAATTCATAAACATGTACAATTTTGAACAATTTGGCACAAAAAAGTGCAATAAGTACCACAAGACAAAAAGAGAAGTTACTGTAAAAAAAACTGCAATAATAAATTGAACCCTTAACGTACAGTGTATATAATGTCTGTTTTCCTGATCATTACTTTTATCTTGCATAGTAATATAGATTTCATACAGACATAGGGAACCGCGTGGGTCTTACCACAGGCCATATATATTTAAAACTATTTTTCATCCCTATCAAAATAGCATAACCTATTGTTGCTTTATTTTATGAAGAATGGCATATCAAAGAGTCATAAATCCACTAGAGAATTTCACATCTTGCTTTTGTAATAACAGAACTGTGTCTTATGGTTGTAAATTGGACAGCATAGCTATAAAAGGAAAGGTTATTTGTCCAAACAGAAGAACAGATAAACAAAGTTATGTGACTCAGAGACTCGTGAGGTTACTTCCTTCTGAAGCAATACACTAATCAAGATCTGCAATACCAGAGTCGCATATCAATATCTATAAAAATATACATGTAAAATCTAAATATTATAAATATAAAATATATATTAAAGTGGAAATGGTGCCACACAGGGTCCAAATCCTGAAATAATATACATATAGTGCCTCAGACTTTTGCAAGAATAAAAAAAAAAAACAATGAAATCAATGAAATCCTACATTATATGATTTGGATGTTTGTCTTGAGATACTTTGGACACTGTATGGACTCTTCTTTTGGGCAAAGTGGGCAGTGTCCAAAACCTTAAAGATTTCCAGAGTAAGTATGAATTAGCACAACCGCCCCTCCTCTCCATATAAACACTGCCCTTCCTGGTTACGCTGCGTCTCCACCTCCTCATTATATTTCATGTATTTTACCTTGTGCTGCAACCCATAGACTTCAACCTGTGGCCCCGACCATGACTCTGTGGTCTCTGATCTCAGGGGCCCTCCTGCTGCTACTGGGCCTGGCTGTGGTCTTCTTCCTACTTTACTGCGCTTACATCCAGTACATCCACATGAAGTATGACCACATCCCCGGACCCCCCAGAGACAGGTGAGGGCACAATGATATTATTATGTTTATTTACTGACACATCACAGTGATGTACGTAATGTTACTGACGGTTAGTAACAGGTGAAAAGGGCCATCGATATGAATTTAAAATAAAATATTATCATATCAATAGAATTTAAATAGTGTTTTCCAGCTATTACAAAACTACAAGTACCAGCATGAAAGCACAATAAACCAATCTGCTTCAAAGCTATTTTCCTTGTCACCAGAATATTCAGATCCCTATTTCTAGCAGCACAATTGCAAGTACTAAACATGCCAAAAATTACTGATTGGTGGACACAGGTTGTGTGGGTACAGTAACTTTAAGAACTTTCTAGAGTTCCCACTTTTGAACTGTTCTATAAGTTTTTTTCTATTTTTTTCTTTTTTTTACTTATGATATGATAGTTAATGTGTTGTTTTTGGACTTCACAGCTTTTTAATGGGCCATTACCCTACAGTAGTGAAGCTGACCGAAAACAATGAACTTATCTTTGATTATTTCTTAGACTGGTAAGTGAATGATGTGGGGGGCGCTGTTATATAAAAGTATATGCAAAAACTGATGGTGAAAAGAGGTACTGCAAATGGCCGAAAACCTACATTGCAAATAATACATGAAAATTTTGAGTCCTAGAAATAAAAAAGCCTCATTTTAAGCCCCAAGATAGACACTAAAATTCATTTATTCAGTTATGTGCAGCACCTTTTAGGTACCCACTAATGTTATTATATGCTGATTTGTTACTATACAGGGCAGAGAAATATGGCCCCGTTGTGCGTATCAATGGCTTCCACACTGTCATTGTACTTGCTTCCAGTCCTGAAGCAATAAAGGTAAATTCTGTTGGTAAAACTGGGATGCAAACATTAAAGGGGTTGTCCAGGATTATAAAAACATGTCTGCTTGTTTTGTTGCAGGAACTTCTGATGTCCACAAAACACCCAAAAGACAAATTCTATGAAGATATCTTTTATTTATTTGGCGTCAGGTGAGTGCTAATGATGGAACCAATTATTTATGACTTTTTTTTTTAAAAAAGTCTTATTTTTGTTTTTATATAAAATGTTATGAATTTTTTTTCTTATTTTTGTCATTTTAGATTTTTAGGAAATGGATTATTGACTGACAGAAATTACGACCGCTGGCACAAACAGCGCCGACTCATGGATCCCGCCTTCAGTAGACCGTAAGTAAAGTCAGGGCATATTGATGTATATTCCTGAATATCTGATTGTCTGGATACAAACAAACAAATAGTAAAATTAAAATAGTCGCAGCAGTCAGGGTCTTGGAACTTGCATGAACCTAAAACTGGTTATTTTGACAATCTTCTCCAGGTATCTGATGGGATTAATGGGAACATTCAATGAAAAGGCAGAAGAGCTGATGGAGCGTCTGAATGAAAAAGCCGATAACAAATCAGAAGTTGTCATGCATGACTTGCTGACCAGAATGACCCTGGATGTAATCGCCAAGGTCTGATAAACCCAGACTACTATAATACTGCCACATATACAAGAATATAACTACTATAATACTGCCCCTATGTACAAGAATATACCGTAACTACTATAATACTGTGACTATGTACAAGAAAATAACTACTATAATACTGCCCCTATGTACAAGAATAATACTATATATGCTCTATGTACAGTATACTACATAATCTGCTCCTATGTACAAGAATATAACTACTATAATACTGCCCCTATGTACAAGAATATAACTACTATAATACTGCCCCATGTACAAGAATATAACTACTATAATACTGCCCCTATGTACAAGAATATAACTACTATAATACTGCCCCTATGTACAAGAATATAACTACTATAATACTGCTCCTATGTACAAGAATATAACTACTATAATACTGCTCCTATGTACAAGAGTATAACTACTATAATACTGCCCTATGTACAAGAATATACCGTAACTACTATAATACTGTGACTATGTACAAGAAAATAACTACTATAATACTGCCCCTATGTACAAGAATATAACTACTATAATACTGCTCCTATGTACAAGAATATATAATACTGCCCCTATGTACAAGAATATAATTTATAAAGTACTGATCCCTATGTACAAGAATATAACTACTATAATACTGCCCCTATGTACAAGAATATAACTACTATAATACTGCCCCTATGTACAAGAATACAACTACTATAATACTGCCTTCTATATACAATAATATAACTACTATAATACTGCTCCCTATGTACAAGAATATAACTACTATAATACTGCCCCTATGTACAAGAATATAATAACTATAATACTGCCCATGTACAAGAATATAACTACTATAATACTGCCTCCTATATACAATAATATAACTACTATAATACTGCTCCCTATGTACAAGAATATAATTACTATAATACTGCCCCTAATGTACAAGAATATAACTTAGAAAACACTGCTCCCTATGTACAAGAATATAACTAATATAATACTGCGCCTATGTACAAGAATATAACTACTATAATACTGCTCCCTATGTACAAGAATATAACTAATATAATACTGCGCCTATGTACAAGAATATAACTACTATAATACTGCCCCTATGTACAAGAGTAACTACTATAATATTGCTCCTATATACAAGAATATAACTACTATAATACTGCCCCCTATGTACAAGAATATAACTACTATAATACTGCTCCTATGTACAAGAATATAACTACTTTAATACTGCCCCTATATTCAAGAATATAACAACTATAATACTGCCCCTATGTACAAGAATATAACTACTATAATACTGCTTCCTAGTACAAGAGATATAACTACTATAATACTGACCTTATGTACAAGATATAACTAATATAATACTGCTCCTATGTACAAGAATATAACTACTATAATACTGCTCCTATGTACAAGAATATAACTACTATAATACTGCTCCTATGTACAAGAATATAACTACTATAATACTGCTCCTATATACAAGAATATAACTACTATAATACTGCCACTATGTACAAGAGTATAACTACTATAATACTGCTCCTATATACAAGAATATAACTACTTTAATACTGCTCCTATGTACAATAATATAACTACTATTATACTGCCCCTATGTACAAGAATATAACTACTATAATACTGCCCCCTATGTACAAGAATATAACTACTATAATACTGCTTCTATGTACAAGAATATAACTACTATAATACTGCCCCTATATACAAGAATATAACTACTATAATACTGCTCCTATGTACAATAATATAACTACTATTATACTGCCCCTATGTACAAGAATATAACTACTATAATACTGCCCCCTATGTACAAGAATATAACTACTATAATACTGCTTCTATGTACAAGAATATAACTACTATAATACTGTCCCATATGTACAAGAATATAACTACTATAATACTGCCTGCTATCTACAGGAATATCACTCCTATAATACTGCCTCGGTATGGATATACACTTATCTTTTCCTCCTGTATGACTATACATTATATCTTAGCTTTTTCTCCCATATCTGTGTTACAGGTGGCATTTGATATGGACCTGAACGCTTTACATGACGACCAGACACCATTCCCACGAGCCATTTTCATGGCTTTGAAGGGCTTTGTTGAGCTAAGAAACCCTCTTGCACGGGTGAGTATGTAGAACAGGTGATTGGAGAAACACGGTATTATGTCTAGTGATGGGGTAGAGATGGCGGTGTATGGCACTTGGATTCTCTTTTTCTTTTTCAGGTGTATGATCAGAATGTTTCGTTCAGTGACATTAATATTCTGCTTTTCTGGACAGCTTATGCCTTCAAAACAAAAAATTATTAAAGAAACCAGAGAGTCCATCCGGCTGCTACGTAAGACGGGGAGGGAATGCATCGAGAAGAGACAGCAGATGGTGCAAGATGGAGCGGAGGTCCCTACTGATATACTGACTCAGATACTCAAAGGAGGAGGTAAATATGTCACATACCGTATATTTCCATGGACAGATCACTGCTCTGTAAGATCAGTACAACACCATACTGAAATGCTCTGTGCTGCTGTTGTCCCTTCTCGTCCCAATGTGTGTCTCTGGGACTGTGACCTCTTATCGTATGAGGACTCTGCCCTTTGATATCCATCACATGGTAAGCAGGTCCTACAAGGTGAGCACACTGCTCTCCTGAAGTACTCTGTGCTGCTGCTATCATCCTTTTATCTGATTTTATTCATTGCAGGCCGTTCTGTTTTGCACCGAAGTGCCCACTTATATAAGAGGCAACC
>JARQOD010006257.1:0-43807 GCA_033576555.1 Oophaga sylvatica
GGATCATCTGGCACGGGCATACTAGTATGGCCTCACTCTCAGGCCTCAGGCGTAGCACAGGCTCAGCAGGAGAACATCAGACACCGGCCCAGGACGAACGTCAGACGATGGCGGGGTCATCTGGCACGGGCATACTAGGACGGCCTCTCTCTCAGGCCTCAGGCGTAGCACAGGCTCAGCAGGAGAACATCAGACACTGACCCAGGACAGACGTCATCACAGGGTAGACCACGGAGGAACCGGCAGGACATCGGGACATCAGGAACACGGACTGTATCACAGGTACTCAGGAACACAGACAGGACATCAGGAACACGGATTGGATCCCAGGAACTCAGGAACACGGACAGGACATCAGGAACACGGATTGGATCTCAGGGACTCAGGAACACGGACTGGACATCAGGAACACGGATTGGATCCCAGGAACACAGACAGGACATCAGGACTCAGGAACAAGGACAGGACATCAGGAACACGGAATGGAACTTAGGAACACGGACTGGAACACAGGGACATCAGAACACTGACATCGGACTCCGGGCATCTGGCAACGATCGGCAGGCTCCGGACATGTGGCAACGATCGGCAGGCTCCGGACAACAGGCAGGGAGGATAGGATCCGGACATCTGGAAGTGGTCGTCGGACATCGGATATCAGGCCATGGTCATCAGGCATAGGATCCGGACATCTGGAAGTGGTCGTCGGACATCAGGCTATGGTCATCAGGCATAGGATCCGGACATCTGGCAGTGACCTGAAAAGGAACCCCAGCGGTCTGGTGCAAGCCCCGCCAGGCTCAACGGGAGCTGGCCGGGAATTGCACAGAAGCTGAGCACAGAGTAACAGAAACTCAGCACACACCGGACTCCTCCTTCCAAGATGAACTCAGGTTATATAGCAAGGATTCACAGTCACTGGCACAGGGTTCAGGACACAGAAGGATTTCAGGAACATAACACAGAGGACACAGTTCAGACAGTCAGGTACAGGATGCGATCCAGGATCAGGGATTCAGGTAATTAGACACAGCAGGAACAGGCCTGGATATGCAGCCTCCAGGAAGGGCGATCTGGGTATTAGCCCCCAGCATAGGCAGAAACACAAGACACAGTTCAGACATTCAGGTACCAGGATAGATCCAGGATCAGGGATTCAGGGAACAAGACACAGCAGGAACAGGCCTGGATATACAGCCTCCAGGAAGGACGATCTGGGTATTAGCCCCCAGCATAGGCAGAAACACAAGACACAGTTCAGACATTCAGGTACCAGGATAGATCCAGGATCAGGGATTCAGGGAACAAGACACAGCAGGAACAGGCCTGGATATACAGCCTCCAGGAAGGGCGATCTGGGTATTCAGCCCCCAGCATAGGCGAAAACACAAGACACACACGGCTAGGTTCAGGAACTCAATGCAGATTCAATGCGAAGCTCTGGCAACGCCCACTAGGGCTGGGGAACTTTATATATGAGCTGCTTCACAGCGATAGGCTGGAGCAGCAATTCTAGTGCACACCCAATCCTCATAAAAGCAGGACAAGTGTGGGCCGCGCCCCCTATGCAGAGCCAGACAACTCATCACAGAGGGACACCTGACAATAGCTGCTGCCACACACGTAGTAAGTCATGCATCACTGCAGAGGACTTTGCAACCTACGGATGGCTTCTACAGCAGGCCAGGCACCTGAGAGTAGCTGCTGCCACACACGTAGTAAGTCATGCACCACTGCAGAGGACTTTGCAACCTACGGATGGTCTCTACAGCAGGCCAGGCACCTGACAGTAGCTGCTGCCACACACGTAGTAAGTCATGCACCACTGCAGAGGACTTTGCAACCTACGGATGGCTTCTACAGCAGGCCAGGGACCGCACATGCGGGTGGTCATGCAACGCAGCGGACACACTCACGCAAGTACGGCTACGCAGCAGAGCTGGGAACTGAGCAGCATCCATACAGGTAACAGACAACAGTATCCCAGCTGGTTAGGGGGAAAGGAGCAAAAAGGTTAAAGCAAAAGACATGCAAAGTAACGCTGGAAAACAAAGTACAGACAATACCAGCGTTACAGTATCCCCCTCCTCAGGCCCCCTCTTCTGAAGACCCAAGTAAAAAAAAATTCCCCAGAAAATTCACTTGGGTTTGGCGGTAAGTCCCACAGTTCACAATATGGTAGCAGAGTTCATAGCTCAAAAAGTCCGAACCGCTGACCAAGCGGGGAATCGAGCCATCTAGTCCACTTACCACGTGGGGACCAAGCAGTCTAGTTCGTACATCAGGTGGCGCTTGGAGAAAGTCCTGCAGACCACACATGCTCAGCGGAGTCCATGGCCAGAGCTTTCTGTGACGCTTCCCACGGCTGCGGGGCGTTGGGACATTGCATAGCTTGCCTAACTAGCCAATGCTCCCACGCCGCCAGTCCACGACGACGTGAGGCATGAGTCCCAGATGGTAAGAGATTGTGGACCCACTGGAGCACGGAGGGAGACCCGGGCCTGCCCGGATTAGGGGAGGGCAGCGACCGGGATCCGTGGCAGCTGAGCATGTGGGCAAGATGGCGACCTACAGGACTAGACAACACCGCACAACTTCAGGTAAGAAGAAACATAAAGTTTACTTAGAGAAACACACAGTACATAACAGAACATAATGCCGGGCTCCAGATTCCGCACATCAAGAAGGGTACACATCTCAGGATCACAGACGAATGCAGGAGGACATCACGGGTAGATGCAGTCCAGGGTTATCTGGCACGGGCATACTTGGGCGGCCTCTCTCTCAGGCCTCAGGCGTAGCACAGGCTCAGCAGGAGAACATCAGACACCGACCTCAGACAGACTTCAGACGATGGCGGGGTCATTATGGGTAGATGCAGTCCAGGATCATCTGGCACGGGCATACTAGTATGGCCTCACTTTCAGGCCTCAGGCGTAGCACAGGCTCAGCAGGAGAACATCAGACACCGGCCCAGGACAGACGTCAGACGATGGCGGGGTCATCACGGGTTGATGCAGTCCAGGGTCATCTGGCACGGGCATACTAGGACGGCCTCTCTCTCAGGCCTCAGGCGTAGCACAGGCTCAGCAGGAGAACATCAGACACTGACCCAGGACAGAAGTCATCACAGGGTAGACCACGGAGGAACCGTCAGGACATCGGGACATCAGGAACACGGACTGGATCACAGGTACTCAGGAACACAGACAGGACAGCAGGAACACGGATTGGATCTCAGGGACTCAGGAACACGGACTGGACATCAGGAACACGGATTGGATCCCAGGAACACAGACAGGACATCAGGATTCAGGAACACGGACAGGACATCAGGAACACGGAATGGAACTTAGGAACACGGACTGGAACACAGGGACATCAGAACACTGACATCGGACTCCGGGCATCTGGCAACGATCGGCAGGCTCCGGACAACAGGCAGGGAGGATAGGATCCGGACATCTGGAAGTGGTCGTCGGACATCGGATATCAGGCCATGGTCATCAGGCATAGGATCCGGATATCTGGAAGTGGTCGTCGGACATCAGGCTATGGTCATCAGGCATAGGATCCGGACATCTGGCAGCGACCTGAAAAGGAACCCCAGCGGTCTGGTGCAAGCCCCGCCAGGCTCAACGGGAGCTGGCCGGGAATTGCACAGAAGCTGAGCACAGAGTAACAGAAACTCAGCACACACCGGACTCCTCCTTCCAAGATGAACTCAGGTTATATAGCAAGGATTCACAGTCACTGGCACAGGGTTCAGGACGCAGAAGGATTTCAGGAACATAACAGAGGACACAGTTCAGACAGTCAGGTACAGGATGCGATCCAGGATCAGGGATTCAGGTAATTAGACACAGCAGGAACAGGCCTGGATATGCAGCCTCCAGGAAGGGCGATCTGGGTATTAGCCCCCAGCATAGGCAGAAACACAAGATACAGTTCAGACATTCAGGTACCAGGATAGATCCAGGATCAGGGATTCAGGGAACAAGACACAGCGGGAACAGGCCTGGATATACAGCCTCCAGGAAGGGCGATCTGGGTATTAGCCCCCAGCATAGGCAGAAACACAAGACACAGTTCAGACATTCAGGTACCAGGATAGATCCAGGATCAGGGATTCAGGGAACAAGACACAGCAGGAACAGGCCTGGATATACAGCCTCCAGGAAGGGCGATCTGGGTATTCAGCCCCCAGCATAGGCGAAAACACAAGACACACACGGCTAGGTTCAGGAACTCAATGCAGATTCAATGCGAAGCTCTGGCAACGCCCACTAGGGCTGGGGAACTTTATATATGAGCTGCTTCACAGCGATAGGCTGGAGCAGCAATTCTAGTGCACACCCAATCCTCATAAAAGCAGGACAGGTGTGGGCCGCGCCCCCTATGCAGAGCCAGACAACTCATCACAGAGGGACACCTGACAATAGCTGCTGCCACACACGTAGTAAGTCATGCATCACTGCAGAGGACTTTGCAACCTGCGGATGGCTTCTACAGCAGGCCAGGCACCTGACAGTAGCTGCTGCCACACACGTAGTAAGTCATGCACCACTGCAGAGGACTTTGCAACCTACGGATGGTCTCTACAGCAGGCCAGGCACCTGACAGTAGCTGCTGCCACACACGTAGTAAGTCATGCACCACTGCAGAGGACTTTGCAACCTACGGATGGCTTCTACAGCAGGCCAGGGACCGCACATGCGGGTGGTCATGCAACGCAGCGGACACACTCACGCAAGTACGGCTACGCAGCAGAGCTGGGAACTGAGCAGCATCCATACAGGTAACAGACAACAGTATCCCAGCTGGTTAGGGGGAAAGGAGCAAAAGGGTTAAAGAAAAAGACATGCAGAGTAACGCTGGAAAACAAAGTACAGACAATACCAGTGTTACAGAAACTCCTCGATAGGGCATCCGCCTTAACATTCTTAGTGCCAGGAAGAAAGGAAACCACAAAATTAAAACGTGTGAAAAACAAGGCCCACCTGGCCTGTCTAGGATTAAGTCGCTTGGCTGATTCCAGATAAACCAGATTCTTATGGTCCGTGAGGACCACCACCTGATGTTTGGCTCCCTCCAGCCAATGTCTCCACTCTTCAAAAGCCCACTTCATGGCCAATAACTCCCGATTACCCACGTCATAATTACGTTCAGTTGGAGAAAATTTTCGAGAGAAAAAGTTACAAGGGTTACTTTTAGAGGTCTCTGGATCTCTTTGGGACAAAACGGCACCTGCCTCAATTTCAGAGGAATCAACCTCCACCTGAAATGGCAGAGAAACATCAGGCTGCCGTAGAACAGGAGCAGAAGTGAATCTCTGCTTAAGTTCCTGAAACGCAGAGACTGCCTCAGGAGGCCAATTCACCACATCAGAACCCTTTTTGGTCAAAACAGTCAATGGTTTAACAATAACAGAGAAATTACCAATAAATTTACGATAAAAATTGGCAAAACCCAAGAATCTCTGAAGAGCCTTTAATGAAGTAGGTTGGACCCAATCACAGATGGCCTGAAACCTTGGAAAAAATCAAGATATCAATCCAAATAAACAATCAGAAATTTATCCACAAAATCCCTGAAAATGTCATTCATGAAGGACTGGAAGACAGAAGGAGCATTAGTGAGCCCAAAGGGCATCACTAGGTACTCAAAATGCCCCTCTGGGGTATTGAATACCGTCTTCCATTCATCCCCGTGCTTAATGCGAATAAGGTTATACGCCCCCCTGAGGTTAAGCTTGGTAAACCAAGTAGCACTTTTCACCCTGGAAAACAGGTCAGAAATCAAGGGTAACGGATATTGATATTTCACAGTGATATTGTTCAAGAGACGATAATCAATACACGGCCTTAATAAACCATCCTTTTTGGCCACAAAGAAAAAAACGGCACCCAAGGGTGAAGAGGATGGTCTGATATGACCCTTCTCCAATGACTCCTTGATATAAGACCGCATAGCGTCATGTTCAGGTACAGACAAGTTAAAAAGGCGACCTTTAGGGAATTTACTACCAGGCACTAATTCAATAGCGCAGTCATAGCTCCTATGGGGGGCAAGGATGCAGATTTACTTTCGCTAAACACATCAGAAAAATCAGTCAAAAAGTCAGGAACATCCTGAGCCTGGGGAGAGGCAGAAAAAACAGGAGTGTTGGCATTAACACATTGGCAGCCCCAACTGGTTACAGACACAGATTTCCAATCCAAAACAGGATTATGAGACTGTAACCAAGGGAAACCTAGTACAATTATGTCATGCAGATTATACAGCACCAAAAATTTGCAACTCTCCTGATGAACAGGTTCAACCTTCATTATCACCTGAGTAGAGAACTGGGGTTTATTCTCAGCCAAAGGGGTAGAATCAATCCCCAGTAGGGGAATAGACTTCCGTAGGGGTATCAAGGGAAACCCACAACGTTTAGCAAAATCAAAATCCATCAGGTTAATAGCTGCTCCCGAATCAACAAAACCCTGAGCAGAAAATGTGGACAGGGAGCAAATCAGGGTAACAGTCAACAGAAATTTAGTCTGAACACTACCCAAGACAACTGAGCGTGCAAAACGTCTTCCCTGCTTAGGGCAGACTGAAATAGCATGAGAGGCGTCACCACAGTAGAAACATAATCCATTGCGTTTTCGAAACTCATGACGCTGTGCCCCAGAATCCACTCTATGACACTGCATGGGTTCGGAAGCTGGTTCACAAGGCAACACTATTCCACACATACCTCTACGCTCACGCAAACGTCTGTCAATTTGAATCGCTAATGACATAGCATCATTGAGACCAGAGTGTTGTGAATAGGCTGGAAATGAGTTCTGACCAGAAGCTCCCTCTGGTGGTTCAAACGGTACTGGACTGTCCAGTGAAGATTGTGAGGATTGGGAATCAGGTGTTACTGACTGGTCTTATATAAGGGAGTCACCTTCCCATCAGGGTTGCCGGTGATCAATTGTTCTGGTCTCAATCCTTGATTCCTGTTTCCTTGGAGCCTGCTGTGTTGTGTCTGAATCTCCTGCTAACAGATAAGACATTTTCTTCTTTTTGTTTTTGTGCTTGATTTTTGCATTTTGTCCTGCACTTCTGTGGGGGCCTTCAGGGTCCCCTCTGGGGGCTTTTGCCTCTCAGTTCAGTTCAGCCACTGATGTTTGTACATTTGCTTTTTCCAGTTTTCTCAGTGGCTGCTGTTTTGTTTTTGGTTACACCAGAGAACTAATTTAGGTGGTAGAGGTCGTGTGATCTCAGGTGTTTTTGAAATTAGTAGAGTTGGTTTGCTTTTCAGGGTTTTTTGGGATTGCAGTAAGTGCCCTTCCTATCCTTTTCTATTTAGTAAGTTTGGGCCCCAACGTTTGCTCATACTATTTTCTGTCTGTGTCAGTATTTCTTCTTGTCTAACCGCCATTACATGTTTGGGGGCTTTCTTTGTTCTTTGGGGATCTGCTCCGGGGCAGATAGCTTTCCTCTTTCTATCTTTAGGTGTAGTTAGTTTCTCAGGCTGTGACGAGGCGTCTAGGACCAATGTAGGAACGCTCCACGGCTGCCTCTAGTTGTGGTGGTTAGTCAGGGTACTGCAATCTCATAGTTTCCAACTGCTCTGGTGTATTTCCTTTTTGCCTGCTCTCCTCAGCTACCAAATCATAACAGTATCACCGGCCAAAACTGAAAATTATATGGTACTCACAGAAGGGAAAAATATTGTGAAAGAAAAAAGTTGTCAGAGTTGTCAGAGATTTTTTTTTTCTGTTTGTTGCATTTTTTTTTTCCCTCTGTATCTCTGGGTGCTGAGGAGGATTTTTTTTTCTCTCAATGGAGTTTGCACAGTTGTCTGGCCGTGTGGATCAGCTTGCCACTGAAGTTCGGAGTATTGCTACCTATCTTGCTAGGTTGCCTGTTGTGGAACCTAGGATTCCCATGCCAGATTTGTTTTTAGGGGATCGAGCTAAGTTTCTGAATTTCAAAAATAACTGTAAATTGTTTTTTGCCTTAAAATCTAAGTCCTCAGGGAACGCAGCGCAGCAGGTTCAAATTGTCATCTCTCTCCTGCGCGGCGACCCTCAGGATTGGGCTTTTTCCCTGACACCTGGGGATCCTGTTTTGAGTGATGTTGATGCGTTTTTTCAGGCTTTGGGGTTATTGTACGATGAGCCTAATGTCACTGATCAAGCTGAAAAAACTTTGTTGGCATTAAGTCAGGGCTTGAGGACGCTGAGTTATACTGTCAGAGATTCCGTAGGTGGGCAGTCCTGACCAAATGGAATGACGACGCTTTGGCAGCTCTTTTTCGGAAGGGACTGTCAGATAATGTAAAGGATGTTATGGTGGGATTCCCTGTTCCCTCTGGTCTCAATGATTCTATGTCATTAGCGATTCAAATTGACAGACGTTTGCGTGAGCGGAAAGGTATGCGTGGAATAATGTTGCCTTGTGAACCTGCTTCGGAATCCATGCAGTGTGATAGAGTAGTTTCTGGGGCACAGCGTCATGAATTTCGAAAGCGCAATGGGTTATGTTTCTACTGTGGTGATGCCTCTCATGCTATTTCAGTCTGCCCTAAGGGGAGAAGACGTTTTGCACGCTCAGTTGTCTTGGGTAGTGTTCAGACTAAGTTTTTATTAACTGTCACCCTGAATGCTCTCTGTCCTCATTTTCTGCTCAGGCTTTTGTTGATTCTGGAGCAGCTATTAACCTGATAGATTTTGATTTTGCTAAACGTTGTGGGTTTCCCTTGATACCCCTACGGAAGTCTATTCCCCTACTGGGGATCGATTCTACCCCTTTGGCTGAGAATAAACCTCAGTTCTCTACTCAGGTGATAATGAGGGTAGAACCTGATCATCAGGAGAGTTGCAAATTTTTGGTTCTGTATAATCTGCATGACATTATCGTACTGGGTTTCCCTTGGTTACAGTCTCATAATCCTGTTTTGGATTGGAAATCTGTGTCTGTTACCAGTTGGGGCTGCCAATGCGTTAATACCAACACTCCTGTTTTTTCTGCCTCCCCCAGGCTCAGGATGTTCCTGACTTTTTGATTGATTTTTCTGATGTGTTTAGCGAAAGTAAATCTGCATCCTTACCTCCCCATAAGAGCTATGACTGCGCTATTGAATTAGTGCCTGGTAGTAAATTCCCTAAAGGTCGCCTTTTTAACTTGTCTGTACCTGAACATGACGCTATGCGGTCTTATATCAAGGAGTCATTGGAGAAGGGTCATATCAGACCATCCTCTTCACCCTTGGGTGCCGGTTTTTTCTTTGTGGCCAAAAAGGATGGTTCATTAAGGCCGTGTATTGATTATCGTCTCTTGAACAATATTACTGTGAAATATCAATATCCGTTACCCTTGATCTCTGATCTGTTTTCCAGGGTGAAAAACGCTACTTGGTTTACCAAGCTTGACCTCAGGGGGCATATAACCTTATTCGCATTAAGCACGGGGATGAATGGAAGACGGCATTTAATACCCCTGAAGGGCATTTTGAGTACCTTGTGATGCCCTTTGGGCTCACAAATGCTCCTTCTGTCTTCCAATCCTTCATGAATGACATTTTCAGGGATTTTGTGGATAAATTTCTGATTGTTTATTTGGATGATATCTTGATTTTTTCCAATGACTGGGACTCTCATGTAAAACATGTTCGGACTGTGTTCCAGATTTTGAGAGAGAATGCTCTGTATGTGAAGGGATCAAAGTGTCTTTTTGGCGTTCAGAGGATCTCATTTCTGGGATTCATTTTGTCCCCATTTGTTATTGAAATGGACTCGGTCAAAGTTCAGGCCATCTGTGATTGGGTCCAACCTTCTTCATTAAAGGCTCTTCAAAGATTCTTGGGTTTTGCCAATTTTTATCGTAAATTTATTGGTAATTTCTCTGTTATTGTTAAACCATTAACTGATTTGACCAAGAAGGGTTCTGATGTGGTGAATTGGCCTCCTGAGGCAGTCTCTGCTTTCAGGAACTTAAGCAGAGATTCACTTCTGCTCCTGTTCTACGGCAGCCTGATGTTTCTCTACCATTTCAGGTGGAGGTGGATGCCTCTGAAATTGGGGCAGGTGCCGTTTTGTCCCAAAGAGATCCAGAGACCTCTAAGAGTAACCCTTGTGCCTTTTTCTCTCGAAAATTTTCTCCCACTGAACGTAATTATGACGTGGGTAATCGGGAGTTATTGGCCATGAAGTGGGCTTTTGAAGAGTGGAGACATTGGCTGGAGGGAGCCAAACATCAGGTGGTGGTCCTTACTGACCATAAGAATCTAGTTTATCTGGAATCTGCCAAGCGACTTAATCCTAGACAGGCCAGGTGGGCCTTGTTTTTCACACGTTTTAATTTTGTGGTTTCATTTCTTCCTGGCACTAAAAATGTTAGGCGGATGCCCTCTCGAGGAGTTTCCTGGCGGACTCTCCTGAGTTATCTGATCCTTCTGTTATTTTGAAAGAGGGTGTAGTTCTTTCCGCCATCTCGCCCAATTTGAGACTGGCTCTGGAGGGGTGCCAGGAAGATAAGCCCGAGCGCTGCCCTATTGGGAAATTGTTTGTCCCGGACCAGTGGAAAAAGAGTGTAATGTCTGAGATTCATTGTTCCGCGTTGGCCGGTCATCCCGGAATTTTTGGTACCAGGGACTTGGTTGGTCGGTCCTTTTGGTGGCCTACCTTGTCTCGTGATGTCAGGGAGTTTGTGCAGTCCTGCGGGACTTGCTCTCGCTCCAAGCCTTGCTCTCGTTCTAGTGGTTTGTTGATGCCATTACCGGTGCCCAAGAGACCATGGACCCATATCTCTATGGATTTCATTTCCGACCTCCCTGTTTCTCAGAGAATGACCGTCATCTGGGTGATTTGCGATAGGTTTTCCAAGATGATACATCTTGTGCCATTACCTAAGTTGCCTTCCTCCTCTGAATTGGTGCCTTTGTTCCTTCAGCACGTGGTTCGTTTACACGGCATTCCTGAGAACATTGTGTCTGACAGAGGAGTCCAGTTTGTTTCCAGATTTTGGAGGACCTTTTGTTCTAAAATTGGTGTTCAATTGTCTTTCTCCTCGGCGTTTCATCCTCAGACCAATGGTCAAACTGAGAGAACAAACCAGACATTGGAGACTTATCTAAGATGCTTTGTGTCTGCTGATCAGGATGACTGGGTCTCTTTTTTGCCTTTGGCTGAGTTTGCTCTTAATAATAGGGCTAGCTCTGCCACTTTGATGTCTCCATTTTTCTGTAATTCTGGGTTTCACCCTCGATTTTCTTCTGGACAGACGGAGGCTTCTGTCTGCCCGGGTGTTGACTCTGTTGTGGAGCGTATGCAACAGATTTGGGACCAGGTAGTGGAGAGGTTGTCCCTCTCTCAGGAGAGGGCCCAGCGGTTTGCTAACCGGCATAGGACTGATGGTCCTCGGTTTAAAGTGGGGGACTTGGTCTGGTTGTCCTCAAGAAATATTCCTATGAGAGTGGCATCTCCTAAATTTAAGCCTAGGTTCATTGGACCTTATAAGATCATGGAGATTCTTAACCCTGTTTCTTTTCGTTTGCTTCTTCCAGGGACATTTAAGATCCATAACGTGTTCCACAAGTCCTTGTTGAAGAGGTTTGTTGAGCCAGTGGTTCCTACTACTGTGCCTCCTGACCCTGTTTTGGTTGAGGGCAATCTGGAGTATGTGGTTGAGAAAATATTGAATTCTCGTTTTTCTAGACGGAAACTCCAGTATTTGGTTAAATGGAGAGGTTATGGTCAGGAAGACAATTTTTGGGTGTTTGCTTCGGACATCCATGCTAGGAGACTCATCCTTGCGTATCATAGAACTCATCCTGACCGACCTGGTTGCTCAAATGAGGGTTCGGTGACCCCTCCTCAAGGGGGGGTACTGTTGTGAATAGGCTGGAAATGAGTTCTGAGCAGAAGCTCCCTCTGGTGGTTACAAACGGTACTGGACTGTCCAGTGAAGATTGTGAGGATTGGGAATCAGGTGTTACTGACTGGTCTTATATAAGGGAGTCACCTTCCCATCAGGGTTGCCGGTGATCAATTGTTCTGGTCTCAATCCTTGATTCCTGTTTCCTTGGAAGCCTGCTGTGTTGTGTCTGAATCTCCTGCTAACAGATAAGACATTTTCTTCTTTTTGTTTTTGTGCTTGATTTTTGCATTTTGTCCTGCACTTCTGTGGGGGCCTTCAGGGTCCCCTCTGGGGGCTTTTGCCTCTCAGTTCAGTTCAGCCACTGATGTTTGTACATTTGCTTTTTCCAGTTTTCTCAGTGGCTGCTGTTTTGTTTTTGGTTACACCAGAGAACTAATTTAGGTGGTTGAGGTGTGTGATCTCAGGTGTTTTTGAAATTAGTAGAGTTGGTGCTTTTCAGGGTTTTTTGGGATTGCAGTAAGTGCCCTTCCTATCCTTTTCTATTTAGTAAGTTTGGGTCCCAACATTTGCTCATACTATTTTCTGTCTGTGTCAGTATTTCTTCTTGTCTAACCGCCATTACATGTTTGGGGGCTTTCTTTGTTCTTTGGGGATCTGCTCCGGGGCAGATAGCTTTCCTCTTTCTATCTTTAGGTGTAGTTAGTTTCTCAGGCTGTGACGAGGCGTCTAGGACCAACGTAGGAACGCTCCACGGCTGCCTCTAGTTGTGGTGGTTAGTCAGGGTACTGCAATCTCATAGTTTCCAACTGCTCTGGTGTATTTCCTTTTTGCCTGCTCTCCTCAGCTACCAAATCATAACACCAGAGGGAGCAGGGAAACCCACCATAACATCTTTTACATTCTCTGACAGACCCTTCCGAAAAAGGGCTGCCAAAGCATCATCATTCCATTTGGTCAGGACTGCCCACTTACGAAATTTCTGACAGTATAACTCAGCGTCCTCAAGCCCCTGATTTAATGCCAACAAGGTTTTTTCAGCTTGATCAGTGACATTAGGCTCATCGTACAATAACCCCAGAGCCAGAAAAAATGCATCGACATTACTCAAAACAGGGTCCCCAGGTGTCAGGGAAAAAGCCCAATCCTGAGGATCACCGCGCAGGAGAGAGATGACAATTTGAACCTGCTGCGCTGCGTTCCCAGAGGACTTAGGTTTTAAGGCAAAAAAACAACTTACAGTTATTTTTGAAATTGAGAAATTTAGCTCGATCACCTAAAAACAAATCTGGCATGGGAATCCTAGGTTCCACAACAGGCAACCCTGCAAGATAGATAGCAATACTCCGAACTTCAGTGGCAAGCTGATCCACACGGCCAGACAACTGTGCAAGCTCCATTTGAGAAAAAAAAATCCTCCTCAGCACTCAGAGAAACAGAGGGAAAAAAAAAAAAAATCTCTGACAACTCTGACAATCCTTTCTTTTTTTTCCACACTATTTTTCCCTTCTGTGAGTACCATATAATTTTCAGTTTGGCCGGTGATACTGTTATGTTTTGGTAGCTGAGGAGAGCAGGCAAAAACGGCAATACACCAGAGAGGTTGGAATCTACTGGATTGCAGTACCCTGACTAACCACCACAACTAAAGGCAGCCTTGGAGCGTACCTACGTTGGTCCTAGACTCCTCGTTACAGCCTGAGAAGCTAACTACACCTAAAGATAGAAAGAGAAAACTATCTGCCCCGGAGCAGATCCCCAAAGAACATAGGAAGCCCCCAAACATGTAATGGCGGTTAGACAAGAGGAAATACAGACACAGACAGAAAATAGTATGAGCAAACGCTGGGGCCCAATCTTCCTAGAAAGAAAAGGATAGAAAGGACACTTACTGCAATCCCAAAAAACCCTAAAAAGTACCAACTCTACTAATTACAAAACACCTGAGATCACACGACCTCTACCACCTAAATTAGTTCTCTGGTGTAACAAAACTAAGCCGCAGCCACTGAAAAAACTGGAAAAGGCAAATGAACAAATAACAGAGGCTCAGATAAACTGAGAGGAGCACAAGCCCCCGGAGGGGACCTGGCTGAACTCCACAAGAGTGCAGGAAACAATGCAAAAAGCAAGCACAAAAATACAAGCAGAAAATATCTTATCTGTTAGCAGAAGATGCAGGCAAAACACAGCAAGCTTCCAAGTGAACCAGGAACAAAAGTTGAGACAAGAACAATTGATCACCGGCAACCCTGATGGGAGGGAACCTCCCTTATATAAGACCAGTCTGTAACGCCTGATCGCCAATCTTCACAATCTTCATTGAATGGTTCAGTACTGTTTGTAACCACCAGAGGGAGCTCCCGCTCAGAATTCATTTCTAACACATTCACAACAGGTTCCTATGGCTGCGCCTCCTGACCCTGTTTTGGTTGAGGGCAATCTGGAGTATGTGGTTGAGAAAATATTGGATTCTCGCTTTTCTAGACAGAAACTCCAGTATTTGGTTAAGTGGAGAGGTAATGGTCAGGAGGACAATTCTTGGGTGTTTGCTTCGGACATCCATGCTAGGAGACTGATCCGTGCCTATCACTGAGCTCATCCTGATCGACCTGGTTGCACAAGTGAGGGTTCGGTGACCCCTCCTCAAGGGGGGGGTACTGTTATGAATGTGCTAAAAATGGTTTCTGAGCAGAGGCTCCCTCTGGTGGTTACTGACAGTACTGAACCTTTCAGCGAGGAGTGGCAATCTGGGTTCACGGACTGGTCTGATATAAGGGATGTGGTATGATGGTTGCCGGTGATCAATTGTTCTTGTCTCAATTGTGGTTCCTGGTTCATTTGGAAGCTTGCTGAGTCTTTCCTGCATCTTCTGCTATCAGATAAGATATTTTCTGCTTTTATTTTTGTGCTTGCTTTTTGCATTGTTCCCTGCACTTCTGTGGAGGTCAGCCAGGTCCCCTCCGGGGGGCTTGTGCTCCTCTCGGTTTGTCTGGGGCCGCTGTTGTTTGTTCATTTGCTTTTTCCTGTTTTTTCAGTGGCTGCGGCTTGGTTTTGTTACACCATAGAACTGATTTAGGTGGTAGAGGTCGTGTGATCTCAGGTGTTTTTGCAATCAGTAGAGCTGGTATTTTTTAGGGTTTTTTTTGGATTGCAGTGAGTATCCTTTCCTGTACTTTTCTGTCTAGACAGATTGGGCCCCAGCGTTTGCCCATTCTATTTTCTGTCTGTGTCCGTGTTTCTTCTTGTCTAACCGCCATTACATGTTGGGGGCTTCCTATTTTCTTTGGGGATCTGCTCCGGGGCAGATAGCTTTCATCTTTCTGCCTTTAGGTGTAGTTATCTCTTAGGCTGTGACGAGGCGTCTAGGATCAACGTAGGAACGCTCCACGGCTACCTCTAGTTGTGTGGTTAGTTCAGGTTACTGCAGTCCAATAGGTTCCAGCCTCTCTGGTGTATTGCCGTTTTTGCTTACTCTCCTCAGCTACCAAAACATAACACGGATCTATGGAGTATCTTGGATTCTGGACACATTTTTCATCAAAGAGGTTACATTCCTTCAAAAAGTCCCAACCTTCATTTGTGTCGGTGATTATATGTGTTTTCTCATTAAAGAAAAGGAAACCCCATTTATATTGCATGTTATTTTGCCTGAGTATGGTGGTGATAGCTGAAAAGGATTTTCTGAGGTTCAAAGTCTCCTTGGAAAAGTCAGGAAAGATCTTTATATGGGGATGTGAGGGATTTATTTTCCCTTAAATTTCTGAGAAGTCGTTCCTTAGTTTCGAAAAAATGAAAACGGGCAATGGTGTCTCTGGGGGTGTCCTTGGGAAGGGACTTGGGTCTTTGCTGTCTGTGAGATCTATCCAGCGTAAGCTCAAGTTTTGAGGTGAAGGGGAGGGTTTTTTGTATTATATTTTTAATAAAAATGGAGAGGTCCACGGGGGGGATATTATCTGGAATTCCCCTAAATTTTAGGTTATTCCTGCGATTCCTGTCCTGTTGATCTGTTATTTTCAATTTTAGTATTCTTATTTCCAATTTTAGTAGGGTATTAGATTCTTCCAAGTTAGATTGTTTAGTAGAACTATCATCTACTTTTTTCAGTATTGTTTATTTTTTGGTTCATTTCTTCAAAAGAATTTTGGAAGGTGTAGAGAAACGGGGTCAGTGGGTGCTCTTGTCCGCTGGCCTGGCTGCCTTTAGAAAGACTACATGGACCAAGGCTCATACCACTGAACGCCCGCTCTATCTCCCCGTGGGCAACATACTACACAGACAGCGCAGGGTTAGGGTAAAACAGTGTGGCAATGCTTACCACAATGCCCCATAGCAAACAGAACATTCCCAGCAATTACCCCCAACATGGAGCACATTACAGGGCCCAACCCTTCCGCTGACTCGCCTGGATAATGGTAGATGTTACGTCAGAGCTCCCAGAGTCGATATTCCACCTGTGATATACACACAGAGAAGAGATATTGACAAGCGTAGAGAGATGACCGAGAACAGTCCATAGAGTCTGTAGAAGGTCCAAAGCCAGTCGACAAAATGTCACAGCTCCCAGGGTCGCTATTCCACCTGTGATATACACAGAGAAGAGACAACAACAAGCGTAGGGAGATGACAGTCCACACTGTCCATACAAGGTCCAAAGACAGTTGACACAACATCACAGCTCCCATGGTCGCTATTCCACCTGTGCTATACACACAGAGAAGAGATAATAAGCGTAGGGAGATGACAGTCCATACAAGGTCCAAAGCCAGTTGACACGAGAGTCACCACCTGGCTTATCTGATCATGTCCATGGAATCAGCAGGTCCCAAAACCTGGCTTTCTCCAAACATATCCATGGTTCTGAGATGGTCACTGGATCAGATCTGTGTCCTTCCAACCAGAGCCAAAAACTACTAGGTTGTTTCCCTTAGAATCATAGATCCGTGTCCCTCATGATGGTGCCATGATGAATTAGCTGCAGTCCTGTCTCTCGTTCGTTGAGTGTTGTGCACAATGTCTGACTGGTAGCTCTGTGTGATGAGATCTGAACTGCTCTCTCTGTCTCTTGTTTTTATACCCGAGACATGTAAGCTATTTTTAGAAATACCCAATGTGCTTCAGTTCATCCTCAAAGCCTTTCCCTATCTACCTACGAAGGCAACAAACTGGTTATAGAATACAATACACAATTAGCATATCAGCACACAATAAACACAGATAAACACACACTATGTACAAGTCACTATTCCAGACTTACATAGTATGTTAAATGGTATGCAATTCTGTCTTCTTGACCCACCAGACATAAACACTTAAATCCACAAGCCAATATACAGATAAAAAAATTCTTGTGGGTTTACAAAAACATAGGTGTCTGGGAAATTAAGATACAATCTGGTTTCTTCACAGAAGGTGTCAAATATTTTATTTATATTTAAATCTAATTGAGATCATAAATTTAAAATGTTTCCAAATGAAGAGCTCTGACAGGTAAATTTGGGATGCAGTCACCCTTTGGAGCATTTTGAAAGTCCATATTAAATTCAGGTGAAGCTGGGTCTGCAGTTGAGGGTGGGGTATGGGAATCCATTCTAGGTTTTTGATTATAAGGAGTTACATTTGGTGATGAGTCTTCAGACTCCTCATCAGAGTCATTGGATTGAAGGGGATTTTTTATTTTTGTTATCTTCCCATTACTTCCTTTTAAGACTAGGACTAATATCTTCAGTCATAACAGATTTATCTATGTCAGCTGTAAAGGAGGAATCTTTAAGATTACTTAGTAGTGTAGAGTTATTAAATGTGAGCTCTTTCTGAACCTTTAGTTTTAATCTAGACGATCCATCTGTCTTGTTTGTAGATGACAATTGGTGAGCCTTATTATTATCCTCCTTATTGGGTTTAGTTGTAGTATTTGGTTCTTTATTCCCAGATCCAGAAAACCCTTTTACAGCTAGAATATGGCTAACAGAAGGGGCTTTGCATTGGTGGCATAGTGATGGTGTTGGTGTAGCAGAGCCCGCCGAGTTCTGAGGCTGATAGCAACTTATAGCCACCACAGAAGAAGTTCTGCACTTTTAGGGGGATCCCCAGGGATATAGTAAGTATCCCTAGTAAGTGTCATGATCCAGTCCGAGTTTTGAGTCCTGTCTGCCTTTTCCCGGGCTGATCATGTCAAGGGTTAACTTTGCCTGGCCTCGTTTTGGATTTGTGTGGCCCAGCTGCGCTTGGTACACATGTTCCCAGGAAAATGCACAGAAAGGTAATTACGAAAACCTGATATTCATTCACACTCACACTTCCCTATAGTGCCACTAGAGGGAACCTTAGACTATTTAAGGGTGTGGGAGACGTAGCAGTAGGCAGACGGAGTTGGAGATTCTAGTCAGAGCTCAGTCTGAGCTAGAGAGAGGAGAGACAGAGATGGATATTTCCTGTCAGAAACATTCTGGCAGTCTCAGTGATACTGACTGTTAGTTCCCTAAGGCACGTGGAAAGTGACTCTCGGAGCGAGCGTGTATTCAGTCTGACGGAAGGTCCTGAGAGCTGCTCTGGACAGAGTCTTAGAAGGAAATGAAGGAAGGGGACTACAGTTATCGGAACATCGAGTTAACTGAGAAAAGGTCAGTGAGCTACAGAAGGAAGGAAGCTGACAACTACACCTACTGCTACCCGTGCTTATGTTAAGGGTGTGAGTAGGGCGACGGGCGAGTGGTGACAAAGGGAAAGAGTGACTTAGGGGACATAGCGCCTCCACTCTGCTTAACCGGACGCCAGGTCCGAAGCCTTGCTAGAACCTTCACGGCTAGTAGGAGAAAACCGTTGACCCTGCTGGACTTCAAGTCGCAGAGGGGCCTATAGTGCTGATACGTAACTGGGGTCAGGGAGAACAGAGCCTTGCGGGACGCTGCATATAAAGACTCAGTTCTTGCCAAAAGAAGGCTCCACCACAATGTCGGCCGGGCGTAGCTGTTCTATACAGAGTTGAACTTCGCTTCAAGCAGGTTGGAAACTCACACACATTAAGAGGAAAGGAGGCCTTAAACCTACTCAGTGATTACCTGGATGTGCATTCTCCACCCTGAGCAGCTTCCCGGGACATGCCTGCAAATACCATCAGTAAAGGTATGGAAAGAGACTGACTTGTGTGTGACTGTCTTATTGCCTGCACCCCTGCACCGCCATATCACCCTGAGGGATCCATCCAGTCTCACCTGTGGGAGACTTAACACCTTGCTGCCCCAACCCTCAGGGGATTCACCCTGCAGCGCTGGTCACCCTGACGAGGAACTACAGGTGGCGTCACGAACTATTACTACAATCCCCTGTAAATATCCCCCTATGAATGAGCGCCCAGGGCAACGGACCGAGCTGTGCTACCAGTGACATTCCCCATAGACATCAATGGGCTCGGTGCCGAGTACCCCATAAGCCCTGGTACTGTGTGCGACTCATCTTCATGTTTGTTATTTCTTCCTGCTGCATCCTGCAGGTCATGTCAGTTATATTTTCTTCCTACGGTGTGAGTATTTGACTCTTGTAGTACCGTGATTTGTCCTCCTGCTGTTTCTGACTTTGCCCATGTCTGTTTTGTTCCCTCAGCCCCGTCCCAACTCTGTGTTTCCCTTTCATCTTTAGGACTCTCTGGTATTTGACTCGGCTTGGACACTGACCTGCTTTCTGTCTTTTGTCTTATCCGCTCCTGACCGTTACTGATTCTTTGGCTTGCCCCTGACCCTGAGTTTGTTTATTCCTTAGGTACAGCGCTATAGTCTAGGATTTGACCCGGCATGTTTGACTATTCTGCTGCCACCTGGTGGCGGCTTCGCTGCTGCACTGCAGGTCTGCTCTTGCTATGTGCAGTCCTCCCTCCACTCTATTGCCATCTAGTGGAGCTTGCATCTATCTAAATAGCAACAGCATTACATTAAGTTTGGGGCAGAGACTGGAAGGCTTAGGGGTGACACAGTTCTGAAGACTGGGGTGGGCGGGTGATGAGCGACACTGAGGCTGTGGCGTCATACTCACTTCAGTCACAGCTGATCCCGATGATAGAGGTTTCCTTCCTCCTGACAGCCTGTGGAATGCCCGGAGGGGGAGGAAAGGTCTTCTCCTTGGGTTCCATGGAGTCTTTAGGGGCCGGGGTTGACATCGCTGGATTCGGTACAGGTGAGTCTTGCATGAAGGTCCTGTGGATCCTGGGCGAATGCAGTGGGAGGTATTCGGGGGATCTTCTTCCTTGTCAACTTTTGGGAAGCTGTTACTGGGTTTGGAGGTCTTGATCCAAAGGGTCCTTGGGTGACTTGGGGGAATTCTCTGAGGCTAAGCAGGTCTTTTCTTTTGCGCAATAGGGCCCGGGTGTCGTAGACAGAAATATGAGGAGCGGTCTTCTATCTTCCTAACAGCAGTTGAATAGCTGTCAATGGGATGAAGGATATCGTCCCATAAATACAAATGGGTCCTGGATGAGGTGGAAAGGTTTCCTGGGGTAGTATTAGACTTTCCTGGCGCCATAGTAAAGGTTTCTATATCGCCATAGAAACCTAAAAGCTGAAGCAGGAGAGGCCTCAGTCCTGATGGTGATGATTCAGCAATTTTTCTCTTCCATCCGTAGAAGTCAGCATAAGTCCAAAAGAGACCCAGATAGGACCAGATGAGTCCCGAGTAATCCAGGAAGATATCCCAGTCAAATTAGTCAATAATAGTTTAAATAAGAGGCATTAAAAGTAGTTTCCAGGTCCCAACTCTGCAGACCTCAGGGAAACACATCCATCGGTGTGCTTCCAAGCCACGTCCCACCCTAAATTTTTCCCTTTTTTTTGTCTACTGTCGAGGGTGTCTTATTGGGGGGCTTAGAAAGAAGATTTTTTTGAGAAACACCCTCTTTCATGGCGCTACAGTATGAAGTTAAAAAGGATTGTTTGCTAGGGTTAGAAAGTGACTTCTTTTTAAAGAGGATCTAGATTTTTTGGGACTTATTAGACTAGGAAAGTCCTCAGGTGATTTTGATTGAGACTGATATACTGAGTGTCTGTCTCTCCGATTTTTATTTTTGCCACTGTTTGAATCGGCCGATTTGCTAGTAGTGGGAACAGTAGTTTTTAATTTCGTTCCCCTCTTAGTATATTGAGATGAGGTAATAAACAAGATAAAAAAAATGTTGAGAAGTAATAGAAGTAAAATTAAACCAAAAAGAAATACACCCAAATATCTATCTTATAAAAAAAAGAATATCAGTTCTATATAAACTACGGTAATATTTGTCTCCAAATCACAGAACTATATCACAGATATATATTTATATTTATATTATAAAATGCTGCAGAACAAAGTAGCCTCCAATCTTCTCTACTCACAATAAGCAGCGACCTTAGCTTTACATCTCCTTGTCATTCAAAATTACTAAAAACAAGCCATCATTAGGTATCTAGAATAGCTGGCACCCCTGAGACTACCACGACACCTCTGCTTCTCCTGAGGATAGCGAGGAGTTAATAGTATCAGCAAAGGGGGTGTCAATGAGAGGGAGAAATCCACTCACAAATCCTTTGTTATTAATCCCCAGAAATGCTTCTTGTGTCCTCTATTACTTTAATCCCCAACGCTCAGCTCTGCTATATCTTGAGGTGGATATTTAGCAACTGTGGCTTTTGTCTCTGGGGACGATGTGATGACTTGTGGGGAGCCTCCGCAACTGACACTTCGGTACCTTCGACGACACTGCCGGGTGATAACCGCCGTCTTGTCCTCGGATTCTTCTTCTCTCCGTAGGTATATTTCTTGACGCAGCAACACAAAAGGACAAGAACGCCAACAGCAGACACAAGGGGGAAGGCAGCGTTGCACAGACAAAGCCTGAGATGGCAATGTCGGAGACCCCTCTCAGCAGTCCCACCACAGCAGCATCGATATAAGGCCGGGGTCAGACTTGCGAGAAACTCGCCCCTCAATACCCGGCACTGCTGCCAGCGTGTGCGACTGCATGTATTTCTATGCAGCTGAACGCTCCGGTCCGAGTGCCAAGTATTGATGCAAGAGACTCGAGTGAGTTTCTAGCATCACACATGCAAGTGTGACACCGGCCTAAGAACAATAATTATTCCTCTTTTTAGCGATGTGGCAGAGTGTTATGATTTGGTAGCTGAGGAGAGCAGGCAAAAAAGGAAATACACCAGAGAGGTTGGAATCTATGGGATTGCAGTACCCTGACTAACCACCACAACTAAAGGCAGCCGTGGAGCGTACCTACGTTGGTCCTAGATGCCTCGTCACAGCCTGAGAAGCTAACTACACCTAAAGACAGAAAGAGGAAAACTATCTGCCCCGGAGCAGATCCCCAAAGAACATAGGAAGCCCCAAACATGTAATGGCGGTTAAACAAGATGAAATACAAACACAGACAGAAAATAGTATGAGCAAACGTTGGGGCCCAAACTTCCTAAACAGAAAAGGATAGGAAGGGCACTCACTGCAATCCCAAAAAACCCTGAAAAGAACCAACACTACTAATTACAAAAACACCTGAGATCACACGACCTCTACCACCTAAATTAGTTCTCTGGTGTAACAAAACAGCAGCCACTGAAAAAAACTGGAAAAGGCAAATGAACAAACAACAGAGGCTGAACAAAACTGAGAGGAGCACAAGCCCCCGGAGGGGACCCGGCAGACCCCCACAGAAGTGCAGGACAAAATGCAAAAAGCAAGCACAAAAAACTAAAAGAAGAAAATGTCTTATCTGATAGCAGAAGATGCAGGCATGAAACAGCAAGCTTCCAAGTGAACAGGAATCAAAGATGAGACCAGAACAATTGATCACCAGCAACCCTGATGGGAGGGAACCTCCCTTATATAAGACCAGTCAGTAACACCTGATCGCCAATCTTCACAATCTTCATTGGATAGTTCAGTACTGTTTGTAACCACCAGAGGGAGCTTCTGCTCAGAATTCATTTCTAGCACATTCACAACAGTACCCCCCCTTGAGGAGGGGTCACCGAACCCTCATATGAGCAACCAGGTCGGTCAGGATGAGCTCTGTGATACGCACGGATGAGTCTCCTAGCATGGATGTCCGAAGCAAACACCCAAGAATTGTCCTCCTGACCATAACCTCTCCACTTAACCAAATACTGGAGTTTCCGTCTAGAAAAACGGGAATTCAAAATTTTCTCAACCACATACTCCAGATTGCCCTCAACCAAAACAGGGTCAGGAGGCACAGCCATAGGAACCACTGGCTCGACAAACCTCTTCAATAAGGACTTGTGGAACACGTTATGGATCTTAAATGTCCCTGGAAGAAGTAAACGAAAGGAAACAGGATTAAGAATCTCCATGATCTTATAAGGTCCAATGAACCTAGGCTTAAACTTAGGAGATGCAACTTTCATAGGGATATTTCTTGAGGACAACCAGACCAAGTCCCGCTCTTCAAACCGAGGACCATCAGTCCTATGCCGGTTGGCAAACCGCTGGGCCCTCTCCTGAGAGAGGGACAACCTCTCCACTACCTGGTCCCAAATCTGCTGCATACGCTCCACAACAGAGTCAACACCAGGACAGACAGAAGCCTCCGTCTGTCCTGAAGAAAATCGAGGGTGAAACCCAAAATTGCAGAAAAATGGAGACATCAAAGTGGCAGAGCTACCCCTATTATTAAGAGCAAACTCAGCCAAAGGCAAAAAAGAGACCCAGTCATCCTGATCAGCAGACACAAAGCATCTCAGATAAGTCTCCAATGTCTGGTTTGTTCTCTCAGTTTGTCCATTGGTCTGAGGATGAAAAGCCGAGGAGAAAGACAATTGAACACCAAGTTTAGAACAAAAAGTCCTCCAAAATCTGGAAACAAACTGGACTCCTCTGTCAGACACAATGTTCTCAGGAATGCCGTGTAACCGAACCACGTGCTGAAGGAACAAAGGCACCAATTCAGAGGAGGAAGGCAACTTAGGTAATGGCACAAGATGTATCATTTTGGAAAACCTATCACAAATCACCCAGATAACGGTCATTCTCTGAGAAACAGGAAGGTCGGAAATTAAATCCATAGAGATATGGGTCCATGGTCTCTTGGGCACAGGCAATGGCATCAACAAACCACTAGAGCGAGGGCAAGGCTTGGAGCGAGAGCAAGTCCCACAGGACTGTACAAATTCCCTGACGTCACGAGACAAAGTAGGCCACCAAAAGGACCGACTAACCAAGTCTCTGGTACCAAAAATTCCGGGATGACCGGCCAACGCGGAACAATGAATCTCAGACATCACACTCTTTTTCCACTGGTCTGGGACAAACAATTTCCCAATAGGGCAGCGCTCGGGTTTATCCTCCTGACACCCTTCCAGAGCCAGTCTCAAATTGGGCGAGATGGCGGAAAGAACTACACCCTCTTTCAAAATAACAGCAGGATCAGATAACTCAGGAGAGTCCGCAAGGAAACTCCTCGAGAGGGCATCTGCCTTAACATTCTTAGTGCCAGGAAGAAAGGAAACCACAAAATTAAAACGTGTGAAAAACAAGGCCCACCTGGCCTGTCTAGGATTAAGTCGCTTGGCTGATTCCAGATAAACCAGATTCTTAAGGTCTGTGAGGACCACCACCTGATGTTTGGCTCCCTCCAGCCAATGTCTCCACTCTTCAAAAGCCCACTTCATGGCCAATAACTCCCGATTACCCACGTCATAATTACGTTCAATTGGAGAAAATTTTCGAGAGAAAAAGGCACAAGGGTTACTTTTAGAGGTCTCTGGATCTCTTTGGGACAAAACGGCACCTGCCCCAATTTCAGAGGCATCAACCTCCACCTGAGATGGCAGAGAAACATCAGGCTGCCGTAGAACAGGAGCAGAAGTGAATCTCTGCTTAAGTTCCTGAAACGCAGAGACTGCCTCAGGAGGCCAATTCACCACATCAGAACCCTTTTTGGTCAAATCAGTCAATGGTTTAACAATAACAGAGAAATTACCAATAAATTTACGATAAAAATTGGCAAAACCCAAGAATCTTTGAAGAGCCTTTAATGAAGTAGGTTGGACCCAATCACAGATGGCCTGAACCTTGACCGGGTCCATTTCAATAACAGATGGGGACAAAATGAATCCCAGAAATGAGATCCTCTGTACACCAAAAAGACACTTTGATCCCTTCACATACAGAGCATTCTCTCTCAAAATCTGGAACACAGTCTGAACATGTTTCACATGAGAGTCCCAGTCATTGGAAAAAATCAAGATATCATCCAAATAAACAATCAGAAATTTATTCACAAAATCCCTGAAAATGTCATTCATAAAGGACTGGAAGACAGAAGGAGCATTAGTGAGCCCAAAGGGCATCACTAGGTACTCAAAATGCCCCTCTGGGGTATTAAATGCCGTCTTCCATTCATCCCCGTGCTTAATGCGAATAAGGTTATATGCCCCCCTGAGGTCAAGCTTGGTAAACCAAGTAGCACTTTTTACCCTGGAAAACAGGTCAGAAATCAAGGGTAACGGATATTGATATTTCACAGTGATATTGTTCAAGAGACGATAATCAATACATGGCCTTAATGAACCATCCTTTTTAGCCACAAAGAAAAAACCGGCACCCAAGGGTGAAGAGGATGGTCTGATATGACCCTTCTCCAATGACTCCTTGATATAAGACCGCATAGCGTCATGTTCAGGTACAGACAAGTTAAAAAGGCGACCTTTAGGGAATTTACTACCAGGTACTAATTCAATAGCGCAGTCATAGCTCCTATGGGGGGGCAAGGATGCAGATTTACTTTCGCTAAACACATCAGAAAAATCAGTCAAAAAGTCAGGAACATCCTGAGCCTGGGGGGAGGCAGAAAAAACAGGAGTGTTGGTATTAACACATTGGCAGCCCCAACTGGTTACAGACACAGATTTCCAATCCAAAACAGGATTATGAGACTGTAACCAAGGGAAACCCAGTACGATAATGTCATGCAGATTATACAGCACCAAAAATTTGCAACTCTCCTGATGATCAGGTTCAACCCTCATTATCACCTAAGTAGAGAACTGAGGTTTATTCTCAGCCAAAGGGGTAGAATCGATCCCCAGTAGGGGAATAGACTTCCGTAGGGGTATCAAGGGAAACCCACAACGTTTAGCAAAATCAAAATCCATCAGGTTAATAGCTGCTCCCGAATCAACGAAAGCCTGAGCAGAAAATGTGGACAGGGAGCACATCAGGGTAACAGTCAACAAAAATTTAGTCTGAACACTACCCAAGACAACTGAGCGTGCAAAACGTCTTCCCCGCTTAGGGCAGACTGAAATAGCATGAGAGGCGTCACCACAGTAGAAACATAACCCATTGTGTTATCGAAACTCATGACGCTGTGCCCCAGAAGCCACTCTATCACACTGCATGGGTTCAGAAGCTGGTTCACAAGGCAACACTATTCCACGCATACCTCTAAGCTCACGCAAACGTCTGTCAATTTGAATCGCTAATGACATAGAATCATTGAGACCAGAGGGAGCAGGGAAACCCACCATAACATCTTTTACATTCTCTGACAGACCCTTCCAAAAAAGGGCTGCCAAAGCATCGTCATTCCATTTGGTCAGGACTGCCCACCTTCGGAATCTCTGACAGTATAACTCAGCGTCCTCAAGCCCCTGATTTAATGCCAACAAGGCTTTTTCAGCTTGATCAGTGACATTAGGCTCATCGTACAATAACCCCAGAGCCTGAAAAAATGCATCAACATTACTCAAAACAGGATCCCCAGGTGTCAGGGAAAAAGCCCAATCCTGAGGATCGCCGCGCAGGAGAGAGATGACAATTTGAACCTGCCGTGCTGCGTTCCCTGAGGACTTAGATTTCAAGGCAAAAAACAAGTTACAGTTATTTTTGAAATTCAGAAATTTAGCTCGATCCCCTAAAAACAAATCTGGCATGGGGATCCTAGGTTCCACAACAGGCCACCCTGCAAGATAGATAGCAATACTCCGAACTTCCGTGGCAAGCTGATCCACACGGCCAGACAACTGTGCAAACTCCATTTGAGACAAAAAAAAAAAATCCTCCTCAGCATTCAGAGAAACAGAGGGAAAAAAAATCTCTGACAACTCTGACAATCTTCTTTCATTAACACTATTTTTCCCTTCTGTGAGTACCATACAAATATCAGTTTTTGGGCCGGTGATACTGTTATGATTTGGTAGCTGAGGAGAGCAGGCAAAAAAGGAAATACACCAGAGAGGTTGGAATCTATGGGATTGCAGTACCCTGACTAAACCACAACTAAAGGCAGCCGTGGAGCGTACCTACGTTGGTCCTAGACGCCTCGTCACAGCCTGAGAGGTTAACTACGCCTAAAGACAGAAAGAGGAAAACTATCTGCCCCGGAGCAGATCCCCAAAGAACATAGAAAGCCCCCAAACATGTAATGGCGGTTAGACAAGATGAAATACAAACACAGACAGAAAATAGTATGAGCAAACGTTGGGGCCCAAACTTCCTAAACAGAAAAGGATAGGAAGGGCACTCACTGCAATCCCAAAAAACCCTGAAAAGAACCAACACTACTAATTACAAAAACACCTGAGATCACACAACCTCTACCACCTAAATTAGTTCTCTGGTGTAACAAAACAAAACAGCAGCCACTGAAAAAACTGGAAAAGGCAAATGAACAAACAACAGAGGCTGAACAAAACTGAGAGGAGCACAAGCCCCCGGAGGGGACCCGGCAGACCCCCACAGAAGTGCAGGACAAAATGCAAAAAGCAAGCACAAAAAACTAAAAGAAGAAAATGTCTTATCTGATAGCAGAAGATGCAGGCATGAAACAGCAAGCTTCCAAGTGAACAGGAATCAAAGATGAGACCAGAACAATTGATCACCGGCAACCCTGATGGGAGGGAACCTCCCTTATATAAGACCAGTCAGTAACACCTGATCGCCAATCTTCACAATCTTCATTGGATAGTTCAGTACTGTTTGTAACCACCAGAGGGAGCTTCTGCTCAGAATTCATTTCTAGCACATTCACAACAGCAGAGATTACCACAATAATGTAGTTCTGCACCGGGCATTGGCCACTCCTGCAGCTGCGCTCCATGTCATTCAGCTCAGGGCCTTGCAGGTCGCAGCAGTGCTTCAAACCACGCCGGCTTCTCTGAGGTAAAATTTCTGTGTGCCGTCGGGTCCAAAAATCACGATTTTGGTCTCAAAATGATCACAATAAGGGCAGCAATAAGCCCATGTAGAAAAAGTAGGTGGAAATCCTCTTTTTTCGCTTGAAAGTGGCTTCAGAAGGTAGCGCGCAGGGAGCTCCAGACTCCTGCGTCCTCACATTGCAAGAGTCCAAGCCACGCCCCCTTTCTCCACTGTGACCTTCCACAAGAACTCTTCAGGGATATCTCTGCTTCCCTTACACACACCGCCCTGCAACACACCCATTACACACACAGCTCTGCAACACGTCCACTAAGCACAGCTCTGCAACACATCCATTACACACACAGCTCTGCAACACGCCCATTACACTCACAGCTCTGCTCCATGTACCTGACACACACAGCTCTGCAACACACCCATTACACTCACAGCTCTGCTCCATGTACCTGACACACACAGCTCTGCAACACGTCCATTACACACACAGCTCTGCAACACGTCCATTACACACACAGCTCTGCAACAGTCCATTACACACACAGCTCTGCAACACGCCATTACACACACAGCTCTGCAACATGCCCATTACACACACAGCTCTGAAACACGCCCATTACACACACACCTGCAACACGCCATTACACTCACAGCTCTGCTCCATGTACCTGACACACACAGCTCTGCAACACACCCATTACACACACAGCTCTGCAACACGTCCATTACACACAGTTCTGAAACATGCCCATTACACACACCACCCTGCAAACACGCCCATTACACTCACAGCTCTGCTCCATGTACCTGACACACACAGCTCTGCAACACCCATTACACACACAGCTCTGCAACACGTCCATTACACACACAGCTCTGCAACACGTCCATTACACACACAGCTCTGCAACAAGTCCATTACACACACAGCTCTGCAACACGCCCATTACACATACAGCACTGCAGCACGTCCATTACACACACAGCTCTGAAACACGCCCATTACACACACAGCCCTGCAACACACCCATTACACTCACAGCTCTGCTCCATGTACCTGACACACACAGCTCTGCAACACACCCATTACACACACAGCTCTGCAACACGTCCATTACACACAGAGTTCTGAAACATGCCCATTACACACACCACCCTGAAACACGCCCATTACACTCACAGCTCTGCTCCATGTACCTGACACACACAGCTCTGCAACATGCCCATTACACACACAGCTCTGCAACACGTCCATTACACACACAGCTCTGCAACACGTCCATTACACACACAGCTCTGCAACACACCCATTACACACACAGCTCTGCAACACGTCCATTACACACACAGCTCTGCAACACGCCCATTACACACACAGCTCTGCAACACGCCCATTACACACACAGCTCTGAAACACGCCCATTACACACACCACCCTGCAACACGCCCATTACACTCACAGCTCTGCTCCATGTACCTGACACACACAGCTCTGCAACATGCCCATTAACACACACAGCTCTGCAACATGTCCATTACACACACAGCTCTGCAACACGTCCATTACACACACAGCTCTGCACCACACCCATTACACACACAGCTCTGCAACACGTCCATTACACACACAGCTCTGCAACACGTCCATTACACACACCGCCCTGCAACACGCCATTACACTCACAGCTCTGCTCCATGTACCTGACACACACAGCTCTGCAACACAACAATGTCCGACTGGTAGCTCTGTGTGATGAGATGAGATCTGAACTGCTCTCTCTGTCTCTTGTTTTTATACCCGAGACATGTAAGCTATTTTTAGAAATACCCAATGTGCTTCAGTTCATCCTCACAGCCTTTCCCTATCTACCTTCGAAGGCAACAAACTGGTTATAGAATACAATACACAATTAGCATATCAGCACACAATAAACACAGATAAACACACACTATGTACAAGTCACTATTGGCTTGTGGATTTAAGTGTTTATGTCTGAGAGAGTGAGAGAGCTGCTGAAGAAGGAAACCGTGTTTCCGAAACGCGTAGGAACTTGTTTGGTCCTTTCTACGATCCGTACTTGCTCTCTCACTGCTCATTACGTCTAACCACGTGAGCAGTTTCATCACGGCAGGTCCTGTGTACATCCGCGCTGCAAGTGCGCTTCCACAGACTAGTACACAGCCCCACCGTTCATCGGACTTTTCACTACGGCCATCGGAGGCTGAATATTGGATTTTCCACCCATCTGTGTCAGCAGGACAGCTGGCACTTTCCCCTCCAGAAGATAGCGCTGCCCCACGTGGTCTTACGCGTCATGGCAGGTCCTTCACTGTTTCCTGACTTCAGTGAGGAATCACCTGCTATCGCCGGAATTCCACGTTAGACCAACGGAGGTCCCAGGAGGTCGGCTCTAACGTTTTGGATTCATCGACTCAGGACAGGCCATAGGAGGCTGAAGGAGGACTTTCTACAAGCAACGGGCCCATTGGGGTCTTCAGGTAACAGCTGCCCTTGCAGGTTTACTATAAGTGACTATCCAGCATTTTATCATTCTTCATTTGAGCTGTCACTGGCCAGGACAGTCTCACTATCATTCTATTTTTACTGAAGGCATTTTTTAGGACTACTTCATTGTCCCCCTTTCCCCCCCTCCCCTTTTTTCACATACTACCTCATTGTGCAGAGGAACCCTCTTGTATTTTCTCCTTGTGGTGCGTTCATACACGTACAGTGTATTTACTATTTACCTTGTCATTTTATTAATAGGTATTTGTCCTGTATCATTCTGTTCAATTCTCATTCACATTTAGCTGTATACTATCTTGGGATTACCTGTAATCAAATCAGGCTTTTCTCATCACCTTCCTTCACGGGGCTTAGTGCAATACAGCTCTATCACTTACTCTGCCTCCATTAACCTATATTTAGTTTTTAGGGTGTCTTTTATTGTTTTCTTGCAGTCTTCTCTAATAGTCACTTATTTATTCATTATTTCTACTTGTGTGGGCTGTTTTTATGTGCGCAAACTACCTTATCTATATGTACATTTATTTTATTGGCATTTTATTGTGGTAGTGTCACTGTTTGCAGCACTCTTAAACTTACTGACTGAAGCGCCACTGACACATTCACACCGGTCTTCTATCTTCCTAAGGCCGGCGTCACACACAACGACAAAAAATCGGTCCGTTTTAGACGGTCGATTGTCGGATCAAAATGCAAACATCCTTCTGGCATCCGATTTTCCTTCAAAGATGCGATTTAGTCGCATGTGTGTGTACCTTGTAACATCCGATTTTCATCCGACTTGCGAGATTTTCTCGCAGGCTTGCAAAACTGACATATAATGGATCCAAAAGAATAGTATTTCAATCACAAAAAAAAGAATATATATATATACACATAGAACACATATATATATGTATATATATATATATATATATATATATATATACACATGTCATTGTGACATGTATATATACATATATTTATAGTTCCTAGACTTCTACATACTGTTATAGCCGCTAATTCAATTGCCGGGTTTTGTGAAATCACAGAAGCCGACATGAAATGATACATTGTTTCCACACAGTTAACCATGTCATTTCCTGTATTTTGATATTTGTTTAGAACTTACAATTACATGAGTGTATTTGTGCAAAATTTCAGACATGTAGGGGTTAATTAAAGGTGTAATTTCGCTGAAAAAAAGTGCGTGGGCTCCCGCTGTATTTTCTCCACCAGACAGACAAAGCAAGCGAGTGGGGGCAGATAACAGCCTAGGGAGGGTACTTTTTTTTGTGCCCCCCCTGGCTACTAACATCTGCCCCCAGACACCCCAGAAAGGGCAAATCTATAATTAGATTCGCCCTTTCTGGCACTTTGCCCGTCTATTCCCATTGCCCTGTAGCGGTGGCGAATGGGTTAATAATCTCACCTTAATGTCACCTTAGTATTGAAAGGTGACCTTAAGGCAGGTTAATAATTGAGAGCTGTCAATTAGACAACTATCAATTATTAATCCTATTGAAGTAAATAAAAAAACACACACACACTTTAAGAATAAATAATTTTAATGAAATAAAAACACATATTTTTGACCATCTTTTATTTCACTCTTAATCCGTTCGAAGCCCTTGTTCTTTTAAAATAAATATAAAATAATAAAACAACATTATTCTTACCTATCTGGCAATCTGTCACGTCCCACGCTGTAATCCTTCACAAAGGGTTAACTAGGTTTGAGCCAAGCAGTGCAAGTAATCCTGCGTGCTCAGCTCAAAGCTCCTGAATGAATAAGTTCCTCTCCTGGCGACAGGAGAGGATGTGTTTAATGAATGAAGCTTAATTGATTGTGTCCACTTTCCCTTTAGGTCAGGTCACTAAAGTTAAATTGCCAATAAATCAATTAAGCTCCATTCATGAATCACTTCCTCTACTTTCTGTGGTAGAGGAACTTATTCATTCAGGGGGTTACAGCTAGGAGACAGAATTATCTCCCTGCTAACTGTAACCTCTTAACCCTTTCTGATGGATTACACCGCGGGACCTGACTGTACATCGGATTGGTAAGTATAATTTTGCTTTTTTATTTTATTTTTATTACAGGAAATGGTTTTAGCAGGAAAATAAAATATTGTCAAAAACTGTGTGATTATTTCATTAAACTTCTTTTTTATTAAACTGTGTGTGTTTGATTTTTCTATCATACAATAGGATTAATAATTGATATTTGTCTAATTGACAGCTCTCAATTATTAACCTGCCTTAAGGTCACCTTTCAATACTAAGGTGACATTAAGGTGAGATTATTAACCCATTCGCCACTGCTACAGGGCAATGAGAATAGACGGGCAAAGTGCCAGAAAGGGCGAATCTAATTATAGATTTGCCCTTTCTGGGGTGTCTGGGGCAGATGTTAGTAGCCAGGGGGGGCACAAAAAAAAGTACCCTCCCTAGGCTGTTATTATCTGCCCCCACTCGCTTGCTTTGTCTGTCTGGTGGAGAAAATACAGCGGGAGCCCACGCATTTTTTGTCAACGAATTTACACCTTTAATTAACCCCTACATGTCTGAAATTTAGCACAAATACACTCATGTAATTGTAAGTTCTAAACAAATATCAAAATACAGGAAATGACATGGTTAACTGTGTGGAAACAATGTATCATTTCATGTCGGCTTCTGTGATTTCACAGAAGCCGGCAATTGAATTTGCGGCTATTACAGTATGTAGAAGTCTAGGAAATATAAATATATATATACATGTCACAATTATATATATATATATATATATATATATATATGTATTCTATGTGTGTATATCTATTCTTTCTATTCTTTAGTAAAGCTGTCAGTGTGATTTTACAGTATAGCCGGGGATGAATTGCCGGCTTTTCTAAAGGACACCGATGCGATTTAATCGCAAGTCACACATGCAGTCCGTTTGTAATCAGATTTTTCATCGCTCCCATAGACTTGCATTGGCGATAGTCGACCCACAATCGGTGACAATCGCAGCATGCTGCGATTGCACACGGACGTTTAAAACGGACCACAAAAAATCTGATACTGGGAGCTGCTCCATAGATTAACATAGGGCAGACTGCAATACGATTTTTCATCGCATTGCAGTCATCCGATTCTGTCGCCAGTGTGACGCCGGCCTAACAGCAGTTGAATAGCTGTCAAAGGGATGAAGGATATTGTCCCATAAATACAAATGGGTCCTGGATGAAGTGGAAAGGTTTCCCGGGGTAGTATTAGACTTTCCTGGTGCCATAGTAAAGGTTTCTATATCGCTATAGAATCCTAAAAGCTGAAGCAGGTGTCACGCTGTATAGCAGATATATAAATAAATGATGTCAGTAATCTATCAAGTGGGACAACATTCTATATAACATATAGATAGGTAACATTAACATGTATATATAGCATAGTATTACCTGACATAATATCCTGTGGGTCAATACTGAATCCTTTTCACGCTGTCTCTGGCTAGAGGTGGACCGGGGTCTTTGCTGACCCTAAACTGGGGTCCTGACTAGTCCCTCTACCTGGAGGTACTGTTAATGGTACAGAGGTCCAGGCCGCCAGCGTAAACCCTGTCTCCTATAAATCCCTGACCACTGTAATCTAGTCCTTAGAAGGACCCTGATTACCACCATAGGGAATGGACAGGAAAAGGTTAACAAACAGTAAAGACAAATGTGACAGACAGGGGATAAAGTAAACACTGTCTTGCATACAACATTTAAACACAGAGGGAACACCAAAGGTCTAGGAGATAAACTATAAGCAAGGAAAGGAGAAACAACAAAGAAGCTCTTAGCTTAAGTCTTCTCAGAACCGATCCTATCTGCAGTCTGTATGAATGCTTTCACCGGCATCTAACCAGCAGACTGGCAGCTATATCAAGGAAGCTAATTAGAACATAATCAAAAGCAGCCGGGCGAGGCTGGACCTAGTCTTAGCAAAGAGCTAGGTAAAATTAACTCCCTAACTACCAAACACAAAGTAACAGCAACTCAGCTGCGAGAAGTCAGAATGTGCAATCGCGACGATCTTCGTGGCGATGCACCCATGACAGTACCCCCCCTTCTACGAGGGGCCTCCGGACCCTCAGGGCCAGGTCTGCCCGGGTAAGTTGTGTGGAAGGTCCGAACCAATCGATCTGCGTTAATATCAGACGCAGGGACCCACGTCCTCTCCTCAGGACCATACCCCTTCCAATGAACCAGGTACTGAAGGGACCGGCGATTCAGACGTGAGTCAATGATCTTCAATACTTGAAATTCTAAGTTACCATTGACCACCACTGGAGGAGGAGGTAGAGGTGACGGTATAACGGACGCTACGTACCTCTTAAGCAACGATTTGTGAAACACATTGTGGATTTTAAACATAGGAGGGAGGTCCAGACGAAATGCCACAGGATTAACTATAGAACTGATCCTGTATGGACCGATGAACCTGGGACCCAGTTTCCAGGAGGGAACCTTGAGTTTTAAATTCTTGGTAGACAACCATACCAGATCGTTCACACTTAGGTCCGGACCAGACACTCTCCTCCTATCAGCCCTCCGCCTGAAACGGTTCCCCATAGTACTCAAACCCCTCAGCACTCCTCTCCAAACAGAAGCAAGTGACGACGAGAATCGTTCCTCCTCAGGAACCCCAGACGGACGGGTATGTGGGGTCTTAGAGCGAGCACAAACTCCACAGGACGCCACAAAAAACACCACCTCTTTATTTAAGCCAGGCCACCAAAACCGGCGAGAAAGGAGATCCACAGTTGTCTTACTCCCTGGATGTCCTGCTAAAGCGGAATTATGATGTGTCTCGATAACTCTTTGTCTTAACTGATTAGGAACAAACAGTCTCCCTGGAGGTCCTACAGGAGCGTCCCCCTGAGCCTCCAATACCTCCTCCTCAAGCTCAGGGCATACAGCCGACACTACCACTCCCTCCTGAAGGATAGGAACCGGTTCATCCGTCTTTCCGGCCCCTGGGAAACTACGAGATAAGGCATCAGGAAGCAATTTTATTGAGCAGTCATACGCGCGATGAGGAGGAAACTCTTGACACCCCTCCTCTGAGAACACCTCCTCCGAGACCTCCAGAAAAGGAGGCAAGGTCCTAGGCACGACCGCACCGATGACCGTATTCATGCAGTTATTCTTGCAAAATTCACCCCACTGGCTTATCTCTCTGGATTGCCAATTAATCATTGGGTTATGTTTAGCCAACCAAGGAAGTCCCAACACAATAGGAGTAGGAAGACCCTCCAACACATAACAAGACAACTGTTCTTTATGTATTGCCCCTACTTGAAGGTCTATGTTATGAACAGCTTGTACAAAGCTACCTTGACCGAGAGGCCTGGCGTCAATAGAGCATATAGGGATCGGTTTGGCCAATACACTCAGTTGCATACCTTGCACCCGGGCAAACCGAGCGTCCACCATATTAGCCCCAGACCCACTATCAAGAAGAACAGAAATCCTCTCAACTCTCGTACCAACCACCACCTCCGCAGGTATGAGAAACTGAGACGGACTTGGGGACGAAATACCCACTCCCAGGTTGTCGTCCACCACACAACCTGGGATCAACAGTCTACCGACGACTTTTTTGCTCAATGAGGCATGGGATGGACACCCTCCAACAAAATGTCCCTCTCTCCCGCAAAAGAAACACCTTCTTGTCATGCGGCGCACCGCCGATTCCCTCCTACAATATGATGTCCCTCCCAACTGCATAGGTTCCTCAGAACAGACCAGGGGAACCTCCATATAAGGGACTTTAGTAGTAGGTGGAGTCATAACAGGGGGCGGAGTTACCTCACACCTCCCCCGAAGCCGTCTATCAATACGAATAGCAAGGGCCATAGCAGCCTCCAGTGACGGAGGAGAATCATACTGAGCCAAAACATCTTTTAATTTGTCAGATAACCCTTGACAAAACTGGCTCCTAAGAGCTGGGTCATTCCACTGAGTATCCGTGGCCCATCTACGGAACTCAGAAGAAAATTTCTCCGCCGGACGATCTCCCTGCTGTATCCTACGTAACTTCGTTTCAGCAAGGGAGACCCGATCCGGGTCATCATACACCAGACCCAGGGCGGCAAAAAAATCTATCTACTGACTAGAGGGCCGGGGAGCCCGGCGGAAGAGAGAACGCCCAGGATTGAGGGTCCCCTTGTAAGAGCGAGATGACAATTCCCACCCTCTGCTCTTCACTCCCCGATGACCGAGGCCGCAGCCGAAAGTACAATTTACATGCCTCCCGGAATGCAAAAAATTTGTCCCGCCCACCAGTGAACCTGTCCGGGAGAGCAACCTTAGGTTCAGATCTGGTTTGCTCCGGGGGGGACAAAACCTTGGACTTAATATCCGTAAACTCCATGGACAACCTCTGCAACTGCAGGGCAAGCTGGGCTACTGGATCCATGGTAGCTGAGGAAAATCCTTAGTTTTTTGGCCGGTGAAAATGTCACGCTGTATAGCAGATATATAAATAAATGATGTCAGTAATCTATCAAGTGGGACAACATTCTATATAACATATAGATAGGTAACATTAACATGTATATATAGCATAGTATTACCTGACATAATATCCTGTGGGTCAATACTGAATCCTTTTCACACTGTCTCTGGCTAGAGGTGGACCGGGGTCTATGCTGACCCTAAACTGGGGTCCTGACTAGTCCCTCTACCTGGAGGTAAGTGTTAATGGTACAGAGGTCCAGGCCGCCAGCGTAAACCCTGTCTCCTATAAATCCCTGACCACTGTAATCTAGTCCTTAGAAGGACCCTGATTACCACCATAGGGAATGGACAGGAAAAGGTTAACAAACAGTAAAGACAAATGTGACAGACAGGGGATAAAGTAAACACTGTCTTGCATACAACATTTAAACACAGAGGGAACACCAAAGGTCTAGGAGATAAACTATAAGCAAGGAAAGGAGAAACAACAAAGAAACTCTTAGCTTAAGTCTTCTCAGAACCGATCCTATCTGCAGTCTGTATGAATGCTTTCACCGGCATCTAACACACAGACTGGCAGGAATATAAAGGAAGCTAATTAGAACATAATCAAAAGCAGCCGGGCGAGGCTGGACCTAGTCTTAGCAAAGAGCTAGGTAAAATTAACTCCCTAACTACCAAACACAAAGTAACAGCAACTCAGCTGCGAGAAGTCAGAATGTGCAATCGCGACGATCCTCGTGGCGATGCACCCATGACAGCAGGAGAGGCCTCAGTCCTGATGGCGATGATTCAGCAATTTTTCTCTTCCATCCGTAGAAGTCAGGATAAGTCCAAAAGAGACCCAGATAGGACCAGATGAGTCCCGAGTAATCCAGGAAGGTATCCCAGTCAAATTAGTCAATAATAGTTTAAATAAGAGGCATTAAAAGTAGTTTCCAGGTCCCAACTCTGCAGACCTCAGGGAAACACATCCATCGGTGTGCTTCCAAGCCTCAGTTTTTCCTTTTTTTAGTCTACTGTTGAGGGTGTCTTATTGGGGGGCTTAGAAAGAAGATTTTTTTGAGAAACACCCTCTTTCATGGCGCTACGGTATGAAGTTAAAAAGGATTGTTTGCTAGGGTTAGAAAGTGACTTCTTTTTAAAGGGGATCTAGATTTTTTTGGGACTTATTAGACTAGGAAAGTCCTCAGGTGATTTTGATTGAGACTGATATAACGAGTGTCTGTCTCTCCGATTTTTATTTTTGCCACTGTTTGAATCGGCCGATTTGCTAGCAGTGGGAACAGTAGTTTTTAATTTCGTTCCCCCTCTTAGTATATTGAGATGAGGTAATAAACAAGATAAAAAAAAATGTTGAGAAGTAATAGAAGTAAAATTAAACCAAAAAGAAATACACCCAAATATTTATCTTATAAAAAAAAGAATATCAGTTCTATATAAACTTATATTTATCTTCAAATCACAGAACTCTATATGCATGTATTTAAATTATAAAATGCTACAGAACAAAGTAGCCTCCAATCTTCTCTAAGGTTTCTTTCACACTTCCGTTGTGAGACGCCCAAGTGTGAAAATGGCGGATCTGTCAGAAAAGTGCAAAAACGAATGCAAAACTGGTCAGTTTTCTGACGGATCCGCCAAGGTTTTCACCCGGAAATGATGAAAATTTCGTTCCGGAAATGTAATTCCGGACCGAGGAGAGAGAGAGAGAGAGAGAGAGAGGAGAGAGAGGAGAGAGAGACCCCGGACAGTGTTTTCTGCATTTTCAATGGTTTTCTATGGAGGCGACGGATCCGCAGGCGGATTCCGTCAAAAATGGATGCCAGCGGATCCGCCGCCCATAGGCAGCTATTATACAAAATGGCGGATGCGGCGGATCCGCCGTTGTCCGCCATTTCGGCGGACAAAAAAAACGTTGCATTGGACTTTTTTTGTAATAACAGACGCCAATTTTTTGGCTGATCCGTCAAAAAACGGACCTAACGGACAACCATCCGTCACTAATGCAAGTCAATGGGAAAAAAACGGATCTGACAAAAAAAATGGCGGATCCGTTTTTTCACATTTTGACGGATTTTGACTGACGTCGCACGACTGAAGTGTGAAAGAGGCCTAACTCACAATAAACAGCGACCTTAGCTTTACATCTCCGTATCATTCAAAATTACTAAAAACAAGCAATCATTTGGTATCTAGAATAGCTGGCACCCCTGAGACTACCACGACACCTCTGCTTCTCCTGAGGATAGCGAGGAGTTAATAGTATCAGCAAAGGGGGTGTCAATGAGAGGGAGAAATCCACTCACAAATCCTTTGTTATTAATCCCAGAAATGCTTCTTGTGTCCTCTATTACTTTAATCCCCAACCTCAGCTCTGCTATATCTTGAGGTGGATATTTAGCAACTGTGGCTTTTGTCTCCGGGGACCATGTGATGACTGGTGGGGAGCCTCCGCAACTGACACTTCGGTACCTTCCACGACACTGCCGGGTGATAACCGCCGTCTTGTCCTCGGCTTCTTCTTCTCTCCGTAGGTATATTTCTTGACGCAGCAACACAAAAGGACAAGAACGCCAACAGCAGACACAAGGGGGGAAGGCAGCGATGCACAGACAAAGCCTGAGATGGCAATGTCGGAGACCCCTCTCAGCAGTCCCACCACAGCAGCATCGATATAAGGCCGGGGTCAGACTTGCGAGAAACTCGCCCCTCAATACCCGGCACTGCCGCCGGCGTGTGCGACTGCATGTATTTCTATGCAGCTGAACGGCTCCGGTCCGAGTGCCAAGTATTGATGCAAGAGAATCTAGTGAGTTTCTAGCATCACACACACGCAAGTGTGACACCGCCTAAGAACAATAATTATTCCTCTTTTTACCGATATGGCAGAGATTACCACAATAATGTAGTTCTGCATCGGGCATTGGCCACTCCTGCTGCTGCGCTCCATGTCATTCAGCTCAGGGCCTTGCAGGTCGCAGCAGTGCTTCAAACCCCGCAGGCTTCTCTAAGGGAAAATTTCTGTGTGCCGGGTCCAAAAATCAAGATTTTCGTCTCAAAATGATCACAATAAGGGCAGCAATAAGCCCATGTAGAAAAAGTCGGTGGAAATCCTCTTTTTTCACTTGAAAGTGGCTTCAGAAGGGTAGCGTGCAGGGAGCTCCAGATACCTGCGTCCTCACATTGCAAGAGTCCAAGCCACTCCCCCTTTCTCCACTGTGACCTTCCACAAGAACTCTTCAGGGATATCTCTGCTTCCCTTACACACACCGCCCTGCAACACACCCATTACACACACAGCTCTGCAACACGTCCATTACACACACAGCTCTGCAACACGCCCATTACACACACAGCTCTGCAACACGTCCATTACACACACAGCTCTGCAACACGTCCATTACACCACAGCTCTGCAACACGCCCATTACACACACACCTCTGCAACACGTCCACTACACACAGCGCCGCAACACGCCCATTACACACACACCTCTGCAACACGTTCATTACACACACAGCTCTGCAACACGTCCATTACACACAGCTCTGCAACACGTCCATTACACACACAGCTCTGCTCCATGTACTTGACACACACAGCTCTGCAACACGCCCATTACACTCACAGCTCTGCAACACGTCCATTACACACACAGCTCTGCAACACGTCCATTAAACACAGAGCTCTGCAACACGTCCACTACACACACAGCTCTGCAACACGCCCATTACACACACAGCTCTGCAACACGTCCATTACACACACAGCTCTGCAACACGCCCATTACACACACACCTCTGCAACACATCCATTACACACACAGCTCTGCAACATGCCCATTACACACACAGCTCTGCAACACGTCCATTACACACACAGCTCTGCAACACGTCCATTACACACACAGCTCTGCAACACCCCCCTTACACACACAGCTTTGCAACACGTCCATTACACACACAGCTCTTCAACACGTCCATTACACACACTGCTCTGCTCCATGTACCTTACACACACAGCTCTGCAACACGTCCATTACACACACAGCTCTGCAACATGCCCATTACACTCACAGCTCTGCAACACGCCCGTTACACACACAGCTCTGCAACATGCCCATTACACCACAGCTCTGCAACACGCCCGTTACACACACAGCTCTGCAACACGTCCCATTACACACACAGCTCTGCTCCATGTACCTGACACACACAGCTCTGCAACACGCCCATTACACACACAGCTCTGCAACACATCCATTACACACACAGCTCTGCTCCATGTACCTGACACACACACACAGGTGCCTCCCAACTTCTAAAAACATAAAGAGACAAATCATGAGGCGCGCTAAGTGCTCTGCAGCAATTTTGACCACGCCCCTGGCCACACCACAGTCCAAGCCCATTTACCATTTGTTTCTTCCAAGGCAGAAGGAGATATCAGAGGAGAGGTGGAAGTGAGAGACATTCAGCAGACACCTGAGACTTCAGGGCGTAGACCCAAATCCAGGACTGTCCTCTGTATCTGAGAGAGTTGGGACTAGAGATGAGCAGATCATTTCATTAGGCTCTTATTCGGATTAGTGGACGGCAGCACAGAACCTTCCAGTGTCCCAGGTGTGGATTCTGATCACCTACATACACAATACACACACAGCTCCGCTCCGCACACATTACACACGCGGCTCCGCTCCGCACACATTACACACACGGCTCCGCTCCGCACACATTACACACGGCTCCGCTCTGCACACATTACACACGCGGCTCCGCTCCGCACACATTACACACACGGCTCCGCACACATTACAAACGCGGCTTAGTTCCGCCCAAATTACACACACGGCTCCGCTCCGCAAACATTACACACGCGGCTCCGCTCGGCACACATTACACACGCGGCTCCGCTCGGCACACATTACACGCGCAGCACACATTACACACGCGGCTCCGCTCAGCATACATTACACACGCGGCTCCGCTCCGCACACATTACACACGCGGCTCCGCTCCACACACATTACACACGCGGCTCAGCTCCGCACACATTACACACGCGGCTCAGCTCCGCACACATTACACACGCGGCTCCGCTCCGCACACATTACACACACGGCTCTGCTCCGCACACATTACACATGCGGCTCCGCACACATTACACACGCGGCTCCGCTCCGCACACATTACACATGCGGCTCCGCTCCGCACACATTACACACGCGGCTCCACACACATTACACACGCGGCTCCGCACACATTACACACGCGGCTCCGCACACATTACACACGCAGCTCCGCACACATTACACACACGGCTCCGCTCCGCACACATTACACACGTGGCTCCGCTCCGCACACATTACACACGCGGCTCCGCTCCGCACACATTACACACGCGGCTCCGCTCCGCACACATTACACACGCGGCTCCGCTCCGCACACATCACACACACGGCTCCGCTCCGCACACATTACACACGCGGCTCCGCACACATTACACACGCGGCTCCGCTCCGCACACATTATGTGGAGCCCAGCTGTGACTGAATCCACATCTTCCAGAGGGGTGCACTGACAGAGGATCCCACTAAAGGTCATTACACACCCACACACGCAGCTCATCCTAAAAGACCAGTAGAGGGAGCTGTGATAGGCATAAAAAAACAAGAAGTTAGTTTCACTTTGCTTCAGATAAGATCAGACTTCCAGAGACTGTCAGACAGGCAGATTGTCTGCTTGGAGAGTTCAGTCAGAGCTCAGGCAGAGAGCAGAGCAGCTCAGCGCAGTTCAGTCTGCTAGTGGAGTCTAGTAGAGAGTGACACAGAGAAGTCACTCCAGCCTATTCAGAGCTGAATTAAGTGTGGCTCTGAGGCAAGCGTGCCGACGCTTGGAGAGCGGCGAAGAGGCAGCTCACCAACTGCCAGCGTGTGTGATAATAGGAGGACTTAGGTCGAAGGCGAGTGGAAGTTAATGAGACCGAGGAGCCTTAATAGCTCATCTCAGCAAGTATACCCGGACAACGGAGTCCGAGCCTACAGGGATCTCCACGACCCTTTAGGAGAACACCGGAGTTCCTGGAGGACTACAAGTCCCAGGATTACCACCGAGCTGATACGTAGCAGGATCAGGAGGACGGAGTCCGGCTCGGCCGGGCCATCAATGACCCTGTCCTTTCAGAGAGAAGATCCAATAACAAAGTCAGCCAGGTACAAGACAGAGCCTAAGCTAGACCCAGCTACACGCAGGCCAGAACTTATTACAAAAAGGCAGAAAACAGGAGGCCACACACCTAACAAGTGGAGGAATCTGGATGTGCACCCTTCACCCTACAGTGCTCCGGGACATCCTTGCAACATCTACAAGTAAAGGTATGCAAAGAGACTGAACCGTGTGTCACTGCTTATTTGCCTGCATTCTGCACCACCATAGACTTCAAGGGAAACGTCTCACCTGTGGGAGACTTACCATCTGGCTGCCCCATAACATCCCCTTAGAAGATCCATATTGCAGCGCTGGTCAAATTGATCAGATACCACAGGTGGCGTCACGAACTAATCTTTATAATCCCCTGTAAATATCCCCCATTGCATGACCGCCCAGGGCCACGGACCGAGCTCTGCTGCCAGTGACATCCCCATAGACTTCCATGGGCTCGGTGCCGAGTACCTCCTAGCCCTGGTTCCGTGTGCGCGTCATCTCTGGCGTCACGAACAGGATCTGAAACTTACAATTTGTGAGTCCTGTGTTGCCTATTGGACTGTTTTGTGCAAAAGGACTGTGTGCTGTTGTGTGATTTTTGGCG